>JAOCPT020499701.1:0-12365 GCA_026546935.2 Palythoa grandiflora
AAAATCTAAAGATTCATTTTAATTCAAAACTTTTAATATAGTTCGAAAGCCCGCTCTATAAGCTTTAATTTGATATAGGGGTTTAGGTATCTACGGTTTAAAACAGATGCGCTGTATCGTTTTGATGCAAAACACCCCTAAAGATATAGGGTAACCTTAAGAACAATTTAAGAACAAGCTCAAGCTGAGGGCTTGATAACTCCAAAAAATTTTTAGTAGAAAATTGACTAAAACTTAGCGATACGGCATAAAACATAAAAAGATTCACTGTAAAGACTGCTCAATAAACAATGAAGGTAGTTCGCCTCTAAATTCATCCGCACAATACACGTGTGGCGCAAGGCGTTTCATTTTCCAATACCTTGACCTTGTTTTATCTTAGTTTTTTTTTCAATAAAAACCGCTCACAGAAATAAGAACAAATTGAGGCCGAAATTGCCAAAAAATTAAGAACAATGAACCTCGGCAAAATTTACTGGTTCTTATAAAAAAAAAGCGTGTATTTGTAAAGCATTTTACAACAAAGTACAATTAAATTAGAATTGATAAACGAAGGGCAGAACGATGTCTTCAAACTTCAGAACTTTATTCAATTCTTTTGCTTTAACCAAAGAACTTTTTTATATTCTTGCAACTTCCAGAGAAGTTATCTTCTTGAACAAAGACAGTCATTTTGTAAATTCCACATCCTGAAACGATTTATCTCACACAATTACTTGTCATTGTCATTGCCGATGTCGATGTCGATGTCGATGTCATTGTCACTATCACTGTCGCTGCCATTGCCCTTGTCATTGTCATTATCATTGTCATTATCATTATCATTGTCACTAACATTAACAGTACCATTGTCATTGTCATTGTTGTTGTCGTTGTCTTTGTCGTTTCATTTGCCATTGCCGTTGCCATCGTCATCGTCATTGTCATTGTCATTGCTATTGTCATTCCATTTCCATTTCCATTGCCATTGCCATTGCTATTGTCATTATCATTGTCGTTGTCATTGCCATTGTCACTGAGGCTGTCACTTTCATTGTAATTGTCATTATAATTGTCATTATCATTGCCATTGCCATTGCCATTTCACTATTATCATTGCCTTTGTAACTGAAACTGTCACCGAATTTAAAAAACCTCCGGTTTCGGTTACCGAAAACACCGTTTTCAAAAATATCCGGATATTTGTGGACGGGGCGTAATTTTGTCGATCGGTATCAGTGACAAAGTGCCAAAGTTGATCCAGACAATATGCTATTGTGTTCTGTACACTTCTAAAGTTCCTGATTGGCGAAAACGCTCTTTTATAATCTATGCACTAGTAAAAGTGCACCTCGATTGGCTGACAGTACTGGACTGGACTGTACCAGTCCCGACATAATTAACCATCTTGAGGTAGAAAAAGAGCGTTGCCATTCCGAGGTGAAAAGCGATGGAAATGTTGCTGTCTCATCTAGTTAATCTGCACAGCACTTTTCGTCAAATATCAAGACCTAAAACCTATCTGAAAATTTGAAACGCTTCCGTCTCTTATGGCGTGATACTAATTGCATCAAAAATGGACAAAATAATTTCTGGGAGCGTCAAAATAATTGAAGCGGTTATGGATGGAATATTCAAAATGAAAAAGCAAAGTGAAATAATGAAAGGTAAGTTTGTTTGTTGCCGAGAATTGTCAATATTGACAGCTATATTAAACACTAGAAAGAACACAAGCTTCATCCTGAACAACAGCATTAGGTTAATTACATTGTTTGTCCGGCATAACTATCGAAGGTGTGGAAAGGACTTTCATGTTATCTGTCTGCACTGCAGTTACCAAAAACAAATAATTTATGTCACTAAGTGAGCTGGACATGCGGATGTGTTGTTATTCAAGTTAATCTGTATCATTCACTGTTCGACACAGGATTTTTCGTCGGTTGTGATAATCTTAAGATTCAGTGACAAGAATCGGCTTAAAATTCACTCTCTGGCTGCGAGATAGGGCGATGAACAACCATGTTAGGAAGCTTATTTGTCAAAACACCGAGAACTGGAAAGAATACACCTTCACCCAATCCAATATTTTGTATGACCAGGACAACATGTTTTTTTTTCTCAGTAAGGCAAGTCAGCATCCTCGCCGACCTTTTCCAAACTCTTGAATTCGACACTAGATACCTAACCATACCAATCAATATCACAGTTTAAACAGTTAGACTGTGGTGATCTTTCGGAGTTCAATCCTTAAGTTCTTAAGCTTTTACTCCGACGAAGACTCGAGTAAGAAACGTGAGTAAATTTCACTTTTTACACAGTGTGCAATTTTATACATTAAAGCTGTTTCACTAGAAATACCGACGCACCATTACAATAACACTACAGTTCAGTTTTTTATCGTTTAACTGGCTTGTTAAAATCTAAAGAAGTGAATCAATTGTTTATACTATCAACTTGGAAATACGTAGTTGAGTTATATTTTGAAAGTTACATTACATGTAATGAAAATTTAAAAGTTTTGCTTTTGTTAACAACAATTAACAAACTTCTTTGACTTGTTTGAAGGCATTAGTTTTGCGTTTACGAGATGGTCAGCATCGAAAATCTATCGAGTAAGAAAAGACGTCCTCAAAGACGTACACCGCTTCGTCCTTATCCCGAAAGGTTTAGGGTTAGGTCGGAAAATAGTGTGGATCCATCTCTGGTTTATGAGAATTGACTTTGTTTTCCCCATTAGTACTTTTCAGAAAGATATACAAGCACGAACCTTTTGTTTTCACAGAGTTGCGCAGTTACAAATATATTTGCACTTTAAACAAATTGGATTTATTGTTGATTCTTATTTGTAGAAAAATCTAAAACCAAACTGCTTCTCTATGTATTTTCCCATTTTGATTTTCTTCTATCACAGGCTCTAACACAACTCAGGTTCGCGTACAGTACACAAAAAAGACAATTACTACCATCACTTTGCTGCCTTTTATGGACTCCGCGTGAGATCACTTAAAAACCACTGCTAATTCACTTTGAATAATGAATGAAAGCTTAGTCAGAGAATGGATGTCTTTGTTTTTGATAGTCTAGTTTGTTTTTAAAAGATGTTAGATATTGTTTAATATCCATTCAAAGAGAAGTTAAAACTATTTACCAACAAAACCTCCGCGAGGGTCTCTTCATATCTTAAATCCATTTAATTGACCCAAGTAGATCTCAGTAATCTTCCAAAAGAGTGCGTGTGGAATTACGAGATTATTGTGCACAACAGTCTAGATGGCTGTGGAAGGATTAAAGAGCTAAACTAAGATTTCAATTATATATGAAGTGCTTTAAGCTGGAAAGGAGATCGGTGTCAAAGTAAGTATAGCTTTAAAACATCGCTAATGACGTTAGGCTCTCTTGATATCAGCGTTTTAATATGTTGTTGTTTTAGCGTGTTTTCGTGGTTACTTGATAGTTTAAAATTGGTTATCTAACTCACTCAATTATCGCAAAATTAGTTACTGAAACGTAAAGGCGGGAGGATACCTATAAAGTATAAGTTGCATAACCGGGTTTTTATAAAGTTGCCAAAATATTAAATAAAAACGGTTCGCCGCATTTTCTCAGGGTACTGTTGAACATATAACAACATTTATCGTTTATTTTACTCACTGTTTTCTGGAATCTTTACTTCCAGAAAAAGTGTGCAGAAGCAAGTTAAAAACAATGTTTAGATATTAGAAAGAATATCGCACAAACTCAATTCGGATTTAAAATCTTGTCTTCAAAACGCTCCTTTGCTTTTCCAACCATGCAGAACCAGGCAACTCAAAGCACCTTTGCAATATTGATAATTTTAAAACAAATCCATGATGACGTACTTTTTAGACAGCGCAACAAAGACGACGAAAGCAGTTACCTCGATATATCATTGGCCGTATTTGTCCAGAGAGACGAATATTCGTCTCAGACAAATTATTCGCATGAGACGAATTATTGTTCTAAATATATACTGAGGCGAACTAAAAAGTGGCAGTTAACAGATTTACTTAAGCTCGTCTGTTTAGTGCGTCGAAAAGACGCACAAAACAGACAAATTATTTCTCTCAGACAAATAATTCGTCTGCGCAAAACGAGACGCACTAAAGAGACGGACTAAAGTCGGTCTTTTAACTGCGATGTTTTTAGTTCGTCTCTGTATTTACCTCTCAGTCGACTAGATCGCATTTCTAATTCTAGACAAATTCGGTCATTTACCATTCGATGAGTCCTCATTTTTATCCAGGACGTCGACAGTCGAATTATTCGTCTCCGTTTTTTTTGGATAAATACTGTCATTAGCGTCACCTTAATTTGGCGATTTTAAAAAAAATTACGAGTTTAAAGTGATACAAAAAAAAACAAAAGAAACAAACAAAACAGATGTTAGGTGACACCCAGTTTCTCCATGATCGCTTGAAAACATTTCAGAAATGCTTTCATTGTTGGTACAATTTTTTGTTAGGATTGAGTGTAATGTCTTGCCACATTTTCTTAAGATTAAGAAACAAAATAAAAAAAATGGGAAGAAAAATAACGATGTTTAATTAAAAAATGCAAAAAAGACTTGAAACACAAATTTTTTGTAAATTTGTGAAAATCAAGTAACGACGCGCACCATGTCCAAATCGCGAAATCAAATTTTATGTATTAAGGTACACTTCAATAGAACAGGAGGCCCAAGATTAGATTCTTTGTTTTTCATTTATCAAAAGAAGTTTGATGGTGAAGCCAGCACTATGCTTGGTTGGGAAACAATAATACTATGAACTTAGCGCATTTTCTTTGTCTACAAATCATGGAAATTAGAAAATAGTGGTGGTGTTCGTATTGGAACCAAGCAAAACTACTCAACCTTATCACTTATTATGCGCGCGTTGGCGAAGAAACACAAACCGGGAGGACTATCAAAATACTTTGAGCCACACACAACAACGAGAAACAATAAAGAGCTTAAAATTTGTTGTCATGGCGGCTTTTAATGCGTTTTTCATATAAAATGAATAACTGTTGGATTGTGTATTAAGATATCTTCGATATCATTTTTATTACATCAAAACCGTTTTTTGTTAAAAAAAACCTCTATAAACACAAAAGGCAGTGAAATGATATCAAGTCATATACCTCAAATGGCGTTCGTATCGACGAGGTTCAGAAAATTTAGTGATGTCTGTGTGTTCATTGACATTTCTTCTTCCTTTACACTTTGTTTTGGAAGAAATGGAGGCCAACTCAAGGTCGAATTGAATTCAACTGAAACTCATAAATTCCTTTGTCCCAAACAAGTACTACCGTGCTACTGAATGAGTGAAAAGAAATTAGCAGAATATTTATATTCTTTTGAAATCTTTTGTCTGTAATAATGTTTTATTTTTTTTTATTTCTTTTGTTTCAAACTCCCAGAGGTCCACTGTTGATCAGTTAACATGTTTTGTGATAGTTTACTTGTAACTACTGTAGTTGTTCGTGAACAAGTAAACTTAGTGTGAATGAAGATAAATGATTTTTTCGTCAGTGTAAAGTCAAGCCAACAATTCGCGTGTAGGTAAGTTAAAATGACAACTTAAGCAGGATTAAGATTCGCTGGCACATTCATCATCAGCGGCCAACTGTCACAAAATGTAGTTAGAAAACAGCATTAGCTATCGCTTAAATAAGTAACTATAATAAATTAACCAGAACGCATTTTAAGTGAAGACGCCTCAAAATGTATCACTTAATGTCATTTTTATCCCTAAAACTGCTGAGCGGTGGTTGTAGCAGCCTTGCCACAAATTTGTAGAAAGACCGTTGTCTTGATTTAGCTCATTCTTCATCCCAAACACTCTTTTTCGTTCGCAACACGAAGTGAAACTATGTTTACAGTTCATGTCCTTCACTTAAACGATCGTTCATGAATGTTGCACGAAACTAAATTCGGGTTACTTATTTAATACATACTTAGTCAATATAATGGAGTAAACACAACTTCAGTTTAATCGTAGTCTCTCAAACTATACCAATGATTTAGAAAACCATTATTTCTATTAGGTTTCCTCTCAACCGTGCTAGTATATGTACAATTCACTTACACAAAATTTCATAACTACATAGGTTTTTAAAAACTGTTGTGAATAGTGAGAAGTTTCTTAATTTTAGCATTCGACTAAAATGGACATCGCTTCAAAAACGATTCTAGTTTAGGTTGATAAAGAAACAAGCGTGCAGAATACGTACGATTTTGTTTGTCACATGCAGAAAATATATTAAAGTAGATTGCAGGGTATTAAGAACCTAGTGGGATAACATAAACGTAAAAAGTCTAGGGAACGTGTCTGAAAATGCTACTAAAACTAACACAGTCCGTTTTGATGAAGTTTAAACATAAAACCGTTGATGCATCTGCATGTGAGCCACATTTTGACTAATTCAAAAAATCATTGACTGAAATATGTTAATAGTGGCGTCATGGAGTCGGTGGAGAAAGTATATTATGCAAGCAATCGATCGCATTTAGGACGTTACTCAATAACTTCGATCGTTGGGTTAGAGTTGTGGCATTTTACATCATAACGACCAACGTTCATTCGCTCTAGTACTTTTTTCAACACAGGGCTTTAAAATACTTTGTTACTAAAAAATAGCTGTTTCTCCAAAACTGCAGAGTTTTAGAAGCAAACTACACTTTCCAATACAATGCTAATGAAAGACCAACGTAAAATAGCAATGCAGTTTTACTGAACCACACGTTTTACTTTGTTTTGGTGAAGCACGTGAAGAGTGACTCGTTGGATAAAGAGCCGTGTTAGTTCTAAAGTTAATTCTTCAGGTTAGTTTGAGTGCACATTTTGAATTTACGTCCGGTTGGATTTACGAAAACGCAATAGGTTTGTGATTTTGAAAACATCTTTTCCACCAACCACGATATAAGAAGATGACCTGGGCCCGGTTCCACAAAACTCCGATTAACTTAACCCTTGATTAAAACAAAATTGAAAGAGTAATTTTTTCATAAGTAAAGTTTTGTGCTGCTTACAAAATACTGTCCAGATTTTACAATAAAACAAACAAGCCAACCCGAAATTTCAGCTCAAAGCAAGCTGTAGAAGTTAGAAAACAGGAACATGGGATTGTAACAAGAGTCATGATAAAGGATACTCAAATGTTCAACACACGGCTGAACCCAGCGTGCTTTGAACCCGGGACCTTGTGGCTTGAAGGTGATCGCCTTCAAACATTTATATACACTTATTTATGAAAGGTGGCACATAATTCTAATTACCCTTGTGATTTAAGCATAAAGAGATAAATTAAAGGTTGTGTCCCCTGATAGTGTGGTGTTTAACTCTCATTTCTAGTTACAGAGAGACGTGGGTTCGGGTCCCGCGCAAAGCATCATGAATACGCAATAGACTTTATGGTGTAGACGAAACTTTGGTGTAGTTTGTATGTTTTAACAGTCTTGCATGTTTATTCTGTAGTAATGCCTCACTGGTGCATTACATGTGGTTGTACTTAACTCTCAAGACAAACGCAAGACTTCTTAGCATCATTTGCCGCTCAAAAAAAACCTTATCGGCAATTGAATGGTTTAAATCAAACAGATCGACAAAGGCTCGAGCGTAAAAACATAAGTTAAGAGACGTAATCAGTTGCTGAACTGCAAAAAAAAAATTGAACATTTATACGAAGTAGCCAATTTTGAAATAATAGGATAGTTCGTCAGATTCAAGCAAGCGCCGAATTGGTCAACCGTTGCAAAAAACTCGTCAGCTGCAAGACGTCACGTGCGCGCCTATCAGCAAAACAAGTTGTAGTTGTGAGAAAGTGGCAGAATTTCTTGACTTTTCCATCATCGATTTACCGAGTTTTACTTTCTATTTCGATAATTTTGGAGGCGTCGTCCACGGCCACGTCCAATTTTGCTGTCCTCGGAATTTTTCTCATCCAATTATTTCTAAAGTCGACAGTAAGTAGCCCTATTACATATAGTAATTACGTAGACTTACAATTAAGATTTATTAATCCAATGGTGATGTAAACTATTAATAAATGAATAATGATAATAATAATAATAATAATAATAATAATAATAATAATAATAATAAATAATAATAGTTCTAGGAATGGGCACAAAACGTGTCACACTCACAAAGAAGAATTATCTGATTGATCTATCTTTAGTTCATACTTATATTACCTTTTTGCCGAATTGTGTGTCTAGCTGCAGCTATAAAAATTATTTACACAACAACTAATGTACACACCATTGAATATTTAAAGAAGGAAGGGGTAGAGGGGAAGGAATTTCCAAAAATGCCTTACATAGCGTTTAAGAGCAAAAACAATTTCTTGGACAACAAAAAATCAAAGAAAAAAGGAAATTATGATGTAAAACTTCCCGGCAGAGCATCGAGTCAAAACAAAATTGCCCCCCCCCTACACATCCACTATCTAATGTCCCGTCCCTAGTCCCTTAGGAAAAAAAACAATTCGGTAAATGGGTGCCTAACAAGTCCAAACTCTCGTGAAAGTTAGAGGTAATAAGGTGCATTCAAATTTAGTCCTTCTTTTATTATCTTGGTTTTAGAATGGAAATATGGCGCGGTGGTTTGCTATACCAATCTTTGGCATTCACGGATTAAGGCAAGTGCATTGAGAGAAAACCAAGATGTCTTTGGGCAGAAAAGGAAATCGAAATCGAAGACGACGAGCATCCATTGCGGCCTTACCATCACTATGTACTGTTAAGGAAGAATGCGAAAACCCAGTTACTCGTCTTCGAAGCTTATCACTAGATAAAAACGACCAATCAACAAGTAAAGAAACTAACTCTGTTGACAAAATGGAAAATGGATCCATTGATCGTTGTTACAACTTTAAATCAAAAACTCTTAAGAATAAATCATCTGCTTTGGACGTGATAGGTAAAGATGCAGAGAATGTGAAGACTGCCGTATCAACTTATCAGCTTAGTTATGACATGGGAGATGGTAACCCAAACATCGTTGTAGATAGCGACGAAATCAGCAGGTACGGTTCTTCAAACAGCTTAATAACAAGCTCAGACGAAGACCAGAATCCAAAGCAGCTCAACTCCCAAGACCGATCAGTAAAGGAGAGATTTGAAGCTAAAACAAGTTCTGGTAAACGAAATTCGGTTCCTAACGAGCTATTACTAAGCACTCAAAGTTATTGTGATTCATTAGACTCGAAACGAGGGTGTGAGCAACAGTGGAACAAAATATTGACCTCATCCATAAATAAGCGAAGAAGAAAGTCTTTAGGTGACATACTAAACCATTTGTTTACCAGTTCGAACGAATCTATTATTAATTCCGAGAAAAAGCCTAACAGTGAAAAAAGAGATGCCAACTTAAGTGGCAAAGATGATCCAAACAATAAAAATGCTAAACGGTTGAAAGAAGAAGCTAGAGCTAACAACTATGCAATGAAAACGGATGATGATCAAGTACCAAACAAGGACGGTGTAAATAATAAAGTAGGTAACTTGCTCAATGATGTTAGGCAAGTATTCAACCGAGCTAAAAGGAGGCACAGCATCGCTGGTTTAACCACAAAGCCAGATTCACTGGAAATTTCGTTAGCTGATTGTTATAACAATTTTGACAAAAGTAAAGTGGCAGCTGATCTCGAAATTCCAAAAACAACCAGTATAATTGTCCAAACGAAAACAACAAAAAGTAGGGCAAATCCTTCAGGTCTAACGAGCCCTGAAGAGCATTCAAATGCCTGTGAAACATTTGAGGCACATCAAAACATTCAGAATATGTCTAATGCTTTTTCCTCACGCGGTAAGAATATGGTACTATCCAGAGAAACGCAGGACTATTCAAACACCGTTGTTGTATCAGAAGACATTTCAAACTCTAAGAACAAACTTCAATCAAAACAGTTAAAAATTAGTAATACCTCGATACAGAATAAAAATACAAATTCAACTTTAGACAAAAAAGTAACTTTAAAAAAGGAAGTGCAAAACAATCCAAATACCTTAGCTTTAGGTTTCAACGACAATAAAATGGTAAATGAAGACAGTCTGCAAGAGTTTTCAGAACGCACACCTTCACCCAATTCTAAAAACGTGCTACAAAACAACGTTTGGCGGAATCAGGAAAGTTTGAAAAAAACTCTTTTAAATACCGTTCAAGTAGTTCAGCGATCTCCAAGAACTTACACTTTTACTTCCCTTCGTCCTGATAGTTATGAGCTTCAAAGAAATAAAATTTTGCAAGTGTCGGCTTTAAGGTCTGATAATAGTAAATCGGATCCAAGAAGCGGTAAACTTGAAGTTGGTGCACGCTTGGAATCTTCAGTCCATGAACCAACACTTCAAACAGAAAAACGATTTGCTGCACTTAGTGAGAAATATGCGACTTTGATGGCTAACTTTACTAAAGATATGAGGTTAAGGAACAAAGACAGTAATTTAAGCAAAAATGACACGAGTGTGTTAAAATTACCTCATATGGAAAAGAGAAACGACGCAGAAGCAGACGGAAAAAATAGATCAAGTACAAAAGCTGTTGCTGATAGCAAAACTACGTTCCAGGAGGAAGCCCTTTCCAATGTTCAATTTGAAGACCACAAGAGGAGGGAATTAAGCTACCCGTCAGTCACTTCAGAGGCACTTCATAAAGATGTCACTCGCGAGAGTGAAGTGAAGAAACCGCAAAAAATATTGGACAAAGAAGCCAGCAGCTTACACCAAGGAAAAATAACATGTAACTTCAGTGGAGAAGGTAAAGGTCCAGGAATGCTAAGTGCTTCGTCCTTTCGCAAACGAGAAGTTGATTCTACGATGAAAACCAACGAAATAACTGTAAAGGAAGATCTGAACAGCAATAGCAACAGCGTTCGCAATCTGTACGGTTTAGATCAGGAAAAAATTAACTCGCGGATGAAACAAAAGATTGTGGCGATCGAGCCTAGTACTTGTCAGAAACATCAAAGTATAAAAATTAGGACTGAAGACGAAATCAAGAATGAAAAGGAAGTTAGAGGTGATAATAGAATGATGCACATCCCTGAACCACACGATGATTCCATAAGTTGTCTTGTTGCGCTAAGCGAAAAAGTTTCCATAGAGAATAAATTATGCCAAGTCTCGTCCAACGAGAAGGACTGTACACAATTATCAATCACTACTAAACCCACTTTTTATTCTAGTAACAACACAAATCAATTTAAGAATGAGCCTCCAGAGGAACAGATTGAGAAGACTGACAATATGCTCAAAGAATCAAAATATATCAGCAAAAAGAGAACAACTGTTGTTGCTCGTTTGTTTGCTAGAAAGTTTGAGCAAGGTTTAAATAGAAACCAGAGGCATGCGGTAGTTAATCGGCGATCAAAGGTGTACAGCACGGTAAGACTAATTACCATTCCCAGAACAAAACTTGAGTGTGAAGCTGCAAGGAATATAATCGAAACAACCAAGCTTAATGAACCAATCAAAAGTGAGGTAGGTGAATTTGTTTTGACAATTACAAAAACACATTTACAGGATCATTAGTTTTTTCTTTTCTCTTTTTATCTGACACTAACACTAACACTAACAATGTCATTGACATTGACACTGACACTGACACTGACATCGACACTGACATGGACACTGACACTGACATGGACACTGACATGGACACTGACACTGACACTGACATGGACACTGACACTGACATGGACATGGACATGGACACTGACACTGACACTGACATGGACACTGACATGGACACTGACACTGACACTGACATCGACACTGACACTGACATCGACACTGACACTGACACTGACATCGACACTGACACTGACACTGACACTGACATGGACACTGACACTGACACTGACATGGACACTGACACTGACATGGACACTGACACTGACACTGACATGGACACTGACACTGACATGGACACTGACATCGACACTGACATGGACACTGACGCTAACACTGACATGGACACTGACATGGACACTGACATGGACACTGACACTGACACTGACACTGACACTGACATCGACACTGACACTGACATCGACACTTACATGGACATGGACACTGACACTGACATCGACACTGACACTGACACTGACATGGACACTGACACTGACAGCGACACTGACACTGACATCGACACTGACATGGACACTGACATGGACACTGACACTGACACTGACATGGACACTGACACTGACATCGACACTGACACTGACATCGACACTGACACTGACACTGACATCGACACTGACATCGACACTGACATCGACACTGACACTAACACTGACATGGAGACTGACATGGACACTGACATGGACACTGACACTGACACTGACACTGACACTGACATCGACACTGACACTGACATCGA
>JAOCPT020499774.1:0-31972 GCA_026546935.2 Palythoa grandiflora
GTGTCCGTCGCCATTGTCTTGTGACTGCACCTTTGGCAGGGGATCATGTGTCTTTCCCTGAAACGGCGGGGCTACGGTTACCCTTACGCCACGGGTCGCCCCCGAACCTATACGGCCATAGGGCGCAGTCTGTCATGGCGCAACAGGCTATCTCTGACGGCTGCCATGCGGTGCAGTCCAGGCATTTGCGACGGATTGAGGCGAAGTGGCCACGGCCGCCCGGCGTGTTGCGCACGTTGCGGCGGGTGTATTCCAGGTTTTCGGCGCGCGAGGCCTTGGCGTCTTCAAGGGGGACGGCGGTTTTCATGTCTTGATCTCCGCCACATCAACGCCTGCAGCCATGGCCTTCCGTACCATATCGGCAGTGCCACGGTTGCCGGGAAAGGCGACAACAAGATCCGGCCTGCCCATATCAAGCATTTCACTGTTACGAATAGGGCCAGCCGCCTTGCCGTGAGTGTCCCAGTCCGCAGCGAACGGCGTTTCCTCAATGGCGTGACGCTGAGCCCATTCACGTGCTAAAGTGTCGGCACCACGCGCACCGCCGTGAATGACTTTGCTGGGTATGCCGAGACTATGGACGAGATCGCTCATAGCGCTGTTGAACAACGGCACGTCAAAAAAGTCCCGGCCGCCACAAATGAGCCATGTCTGCCCGTTGATAGGAATGGCGCTAAGCATTGCGAAACCCTCTGCTTTGTATCTTCCGCGAGCCCTTGGACGGCCAGGCGTTCTTGCGCTGGGGGATCTTTGGCTCTGGCGGCTCGGCGCTACCGTCGTCGTCGCTCACCAAGCTGGCGAAGCGCTCAAAGCTCATGTACACCATAGCTGGGCCATAATTGCGCTGGATCACCAGAAAGTCAGCTTGGCCGATCGCGTTGTCGCCCGTTCGCCAGCCGTGTTTCCACTTCTTGCACTCGATCGTGAAACGGCCGTATCTCTCGTGCTCAGCGTGTACGTCGTGCGGGAAGTCTTGGAAGATACCGGACCCGGGTTGCTTGCGGGCACGCCAGCCGGGCAGCTTGTTGAACTGGTCCATCACCCATTTCTCAAGCCGGGTGCCCTTGGCCTTGGCGCTGCGGGGTTTCACGCAGCCTCTCCCATGCTGTCTATATTCGCGTGGTGAACGTCAAAGCGTATTACCACTACCTCAGGGTTGGACTGCCAGGAGCCTAGGCCATTGATGAAATCCCAGACCCCTGAGAACACCCATTCCGGGCTGTCGCCAACAGCGATCTCTGGGAATTCATAGCGCAAGCAATGCGCGCTGGCTTCGACACCTTCACGCATCGCGCCGTCGTGGTCGATCTCCTGCAACCGCTCCATGCGCGTCTCTGTGACGACTAGGGTTAGGCGGGAGGCCCAGCGGGGCATGTGGATAGAGGAGCGCCATTTCGTGAAATTGCACTTGTCCGTCGCCCGATATAGCAGCCTCACAGCGTCGAAGCTGATCAGCATCCACGGGGGCGAATCATCTTGAGCGCTGTCATCGGTTCCCCACGTCTCCCGCACCCACAGCCGATTGCCGGGCTTGACCTTTTGCCAGCGGGAGGGGATAGGGCAGGTTTCCTTTGGACTCCACGCCAGCCGCCGCGTCTCGGTCTTCCTGCCGTCCAACAGGGCGCGGATCATGGGGCCAGAAAACAGGATCGGTATGTCAGTCATTGCTGGCCTCTTGAGGCCAGCGCCTTTGGGCTTCCTTGAAGATCGGATCCATCCAACGATCTTCACTTGTCACGGCGTCCATATTGTTAAGCACGTCGCCCAAGGTTTCCATGAGGCCCGCCGTCATGTTACCTTTGAACTGCAGCGCTGGCGCATCTTCGCTGCTGACTTTTCGCTCGTAGATCCAAGCCATTTGGCCATGCACATCCGCAATAGCGCGTGCCATGTGCTCTATCGCTCGGCATTGAGCCGCTACCTGTTTTGCCGTCTCTTGCTCTTCAGTCATTGCCTTCCTCTCTACAGGTGAGACGCGGGCCGGGCGCTACTCCGGCCGCCGACGCGCGCTTAGGTCTGTAAATAATTCCCGTTGGTCCATGGCCCATTGGGGTATCCCGCTAAAGCGAGCTACTTGTGCGCCGCCGCGTCTCGGTGAAGTGCAGCCGTTGGAGGGTCTAGGAGAAAACCCACCGCGCCCTTGCGGGTGGCGGCGACTGCACTTCGCAGAGAAGCGGTGCGGGCCTCTCACCCGCTCGGCGGTATACGGTCGCTGCCGCTCATGTGCGGGGCCTCGCAGTGCCGGGCTTACGTCATTAGTCGCAGTCTCCCCGGCTCTACTGCTGACAAAGCTCCTGCCCGTGCTTGACATCACGGTTGGAGGCCCCTCCTGGCTATTCTGTTCATGTGCCGCCTTGCCTCCGTTTTTACGCTTATGGGTTGCCCTAGCCTAGCTGCGCACGGGGGCTTGGTTTGCTCGGTGTGACGGCGACACCGCCGGAGTTGGCTAGGCAGGGTGTTCATGCCGTGCTCGCGTTCCTTGCAACCAAGGCTTCCTTCAGCAGTACGCGCACCATATTCGAGATCACGCGCTGTTCCCGCTCAGCCTCAGCCGCTACGTCGTCATACTGCGCTTGGGTCACGTAAACCCTAAGCTCGGTATCAAACCGCTGGGCCGGGCCGGGCTTTGTCTTGGCTGCTGTGCGAGGCATTAACCTTATCCGAATTTGTCCTTGACATGTGCTTTATAAAGGAATAAATAGGACGTGTCAACAGGAATTCAAGGTGGATAGCATGACCGAAGACACTGAATGGCGGGCTGAGCCTGATTCCAATCCGGCTGCAACGGGCTGGGTTGTGACAGAAGACAGAGGCGGAAAATACCGGCAGATAAGGTTTGACCGACTTTCCGAATCCGAGGCCCGCCTGATCGCCGCCTCTAAAGGTTGGCAGCGTGACTTTGAACGGATTGCTAACGGGCTACCCGAGATCCGCGCGCCGCATCGGTTTTCAGAAGCGCGCGAGATCGCCCGCGCCGCCCTCGCCAAATCGAGGCCACAGAAATGATGAACCCCGACTACGGCAATCTTGAAAGCCCTGCGCAGATCATGGACCGCTTGCGCGCCGAGCACCCGAGCATGTTGAGTCAGATCCACGCCCTGCTGGACCGCGCCGAGACGCTATCGCGGCGGATCTCGGACGAGCAAACCGGGGATGTCAGCCAAAGCTTTGACAAGCTGGCCGACGCGCTCAAGGGAGTCAGGGCCGACTATCTGGCGCCCGCAGATCACGATCTGAAAGAGTGGCACGCGTCCTGGGAACCATACGGCGAGTGAGGGGCAGACTGATGGCAAAGCATACGCCTACGCCTTGGCCGGCTAACGACGCACCGATTGCTGATCTATTGCGCGCTATCGCCTGCGTCAACGCCTTCCACTCAGACGACGGCCGCGAGATCCCAACCGAGAAGATAGAGCCGGGACTGTTCTGGGAAATGCGGGATTTGCTGGCGGCCCTTGAGAGAGAATCAGACATTCACTCGTTTTACCCTGAAGTCCGCGCCCTACTCGCCAAGCTGGGGGAAGAATGATGAAGCCTGGGATCTATTTCGGCCTTCCCGAGGAAGAATACCATGCCGCGCCCGCCCTATCGAATTCGGGCATCAAGTGGCTGCGCGTGTCATCTCTGGACTTTTGGGCGCGCTCTTGGATGAGCCCGGACTATGTGCCGGAAGAAACGCGCCCCATGGTCAACGGCCGCGCCTATCACAAGCGCATTCTTGAGGGGAAAGCGGCGTTTGATGCGCTCTATGATGCCGAGCTTGACCTGGCCGACTTTCCCAATGCCCTGGCCTCACACGCGGACCTGAAAGAGGCCGCCAAGGATCGCGGACTCAAAGTGTCGGGCACCAAGGCCGACTTGTCCGAGCGCTTGCTAGAGGCCGATCCGTCCTTGCAGATCTGGGAACACGTCATGGCAGAGCACGCCGCCAGCGGCAAAACGCTACTGCCATTCGAGACTATCCGGCAGATCGAAATGTCGGCGGCCATGATCGAAGCGCACCCGGACCTGTCGCGTTGCTTCAGCGGCGGCTATCCCGAGGTATCGGTTTTCTGGGACCACGACGGCGTGCCCATGAAGGCGCGTATCGACTATCTCAAACCGCAAGCGATCATAGACCTCAAGACATTCGGCAATGCCTACGGCAAGCCGGTGGATCGCGCCATCTCTACGGCCATGGCCTCGGAGCGCTACCACATACAGGCGGCGGTCTATACGGAAGCGGTGGAAGCGGCTAAGGCGCATATCTACGCAGGGAATATTCACGCGCCTGCTGCACACTTGGACGATCATTTGGCGTGGTGCAAAAAGGTATGCGCCGCTGACCAAACTTTCGTTTTCGTCTTTCAGCAGACCGGCATAGCGCCCGTCGCCCGCGGCAAGGTGTTTCCGCGGCAGCTCACATACGACTGTGGCCGGGCTGCCATGACGGATGCAATCGAGACGTTCCGCCAGTGCCGCGAGCGCTTCGGCAACGATCCTTGGATAGACACAGCGGAGATAGGCGTTTTCGATGATGCCGAGTTCCCCGCCTACATCGCAGAGGTTTGAACATGGGTGAGAAAGCCAATCAGGAAATTGCCAAGCTGGAGGCCGGGCACAAGGTCGCACCGATCGTGCCGCGCACGGTTGACGACGCCTTCCGCATATCTCAGGCGGTATTGCAGGCTGGGCTAGCGCCGGACTCGTATGACAACGATCCGCAAAAGATCCTTGTGGGTATCCTGAAGGGTGCCGAGGTTGGCTTCCCGCCGATCACCGCGCTATCCACAATTGCCATCATCAATAAGCGGCCCTGTATCTGGGGCGATGGCGCAGTGGCGCTTGTCCAAGCATCCGGCGAACTTGAGTCCATGAAAGAATGGATAGAGGGCGTTGAAGGCGAGGACGACTGGACGGCACACTGCGAGATGCGCCGCAAGGGGCAGTCTGAAACCTACACCGGCAAGTTTTCCGTCAAGGACGCCAAACGCGCGAAGCTATGGGGCAACCCCAAGCGCTCGCCATGGATGCAATATCCACAGCGCATGTTGCAGATGCGCGCTAGGTCTTGGTGCTTACGCAACGGCTTCGCGGACTGCCTCTCTGGACTGTCAATAGCCGAGGAAGTGCAAGACCTGCCGGCGGCGCCCGAGGTTGTGAATACGGACTTCCTTGGTGATGCCCCGCAGATCGAAGCGCAACCCGAGGAACCGCCACAGGACGTGCCTACAGACGCCGTAGAGGCCCCTACAGAGCCAACCAAGAGGCAGCGCATGATAGAGACCAGCCTTCGCGCCTGCGCCTCTGTAGAAAACCTGGATGCTTTTTGGACGTCTCAAGACGGCGTCAACGAAAACACCTATCTCAGGCCAATTTACGAAAACCTGCGCGCGATCTTGGTCGAAAGGGAATCCAGAGAAGGCAAACCAGAAGACGCGGCCTTGTTCCCATAACCGCGCCGGCCGGCTGCCGGTATCCAGGGGGCCTAGGGAGCCGTTTAGTCGTGGCTCCGAACTAGTGAGAGCGGCCCGCTCGTTGCAGAGAGCCCCCCAACGGGCGGGCTGTTCGCGAAAGGATAGCACATATGTCAGGCTTAGATGAAACAAGACACAGAAACAGCGGCAACCTTTGCACAAAATCCGGCGGATGCGAGATCATATGGCGCGGCCATCTTTGCGAGGGCGCGGATCTGACAGCACCTATAGGCCGGAATTTCTGCCTTTGGACACGCTGCGGTCGTCATGACGTGCCCAGCGATAGCGCACACAGGGGCGATATTCGAGAGGTTGTCTGCACTGAATGCAAGGCGGTCTGGAACGAAGAAAACGGCCAGTTTGGTGTGGGCGCATAACCCAACGGGCGGGCTGTTCGAAGGAGAATAGCATGAGCGACGATCTGATAACACGTGGTCGCGAAATCTTTAACCGCGGACTGCCCGAGGATGTGCGTCGATTTGGCCGGGAGGTCGCCGACGAGATCGAGCGATTGCGCGCTACAGTTCAACGACTTGATGATTTAACCAGAGCGCAAGACGCAGCCCAAGACGCAATGGAAGATGCGGGCGTGAAATTGCGCCAGCGCGCCGAAGAGGCCGAGGCCGAAGCCGATCATTTCAATAAATTAGCGCACGTGGATCTTGGGGCCAACCCGCCTGTTTCTTGGAGGTTTCGTTGTGAAGCCGCCGAGGCCAAAGTACGGAAGCTGCGGGAATTTATCACTCAAGTTGAATGGTCGGAAGATCCGATCAACAAGGAAAATTATTGCTGTTGGTGTGGGCGGTGGGAAAAAGACGGCCATTCCCCAGTTTGCCCACATCAGCGCGCATTAACGATGCCTACCGAACCCGCCAAGCCCTCACCGAAACCGAGGAGCAGAGCGATGACTGATAGAGAAAAGACAGAATCGCTTGTGACGTATCTCGATGATGGAACGCCTGTCGTAGAAAGAAAAAATATTCGTGAAATTTGTCCAAACTGTAGAAACCCGATGGTGGGGAGTGGCGACCTTGTTTGCTGCGTCTCATGCGGTTTGTATGTAAATCTTGCACGATAAACAGGGCAAAGCAATGAACAGACGCAATTTCGTACTGACCGCCACCGCGGCTATGATGGCCGCTCCCAGCGTCCTAAGGGCGCATAGCGATATGTTCGAGACCAATGCCGTAATCGACGTGCCGGGGGACTACAACACCCTGCAAGAGGCTTGGACCTTCCTGAAGTCCAGACCGATTTCCGACAATGCATGGATCACCGTGCGCTTAGGCCCAGGCACTCATCAGTTTGACCGACTTTTCGCGCCCGAGCATTACAACGGCGATCGGATCGTTATCGAAGGCGTATCCGGGCAGACCAGGCTTGAATGGATCAACGACACGGGGCCGACCGGAATCAGGCTATCCCGCGGCCGATATCTGCGCCGCCTCAAGAATGTGACCATAGCTCAATCGGCACCGGCCGTGTGGCCCCATAACTCGCCCGCAATCTTCCTGCGATCCAATTCGGGCATAGAGCTCGAGGACGTGACGATTGAAGGCTTCGCCTATGGTGCCATGGTCTCCCAGAATTCCTATCTCTTCGGCTTGCGCATGCAGGTCTATGATGCTCTGGACGTTGGCCTATATGGCAACTTCGGTGGCATGATCGAACTGCGGGATTGTCTGGTTGACGGCGTGGCCGAGCCCGGGAACCGCTGGGGCTGGGGTTTCAAGACGGAAACCAGCGGCCAGATGTTCGTCCGGGACAGCACCGCCCGCAACTGCCTAAAGCAAGGCTTCGCGGCGCAGGGCAATTCATCTGGAAAGGCCGTCCGGTGTCACTCGGAATTCAATGGCCAAGGCTACGGCTGCATTGGGAATTCCGTTCTGTCCCTGATCGGCTGCACCGAGGCCAACAACCCCGGCGGCGCGTATATCACGCATTCCGGCGGCCAAATAAAAGTGACATAAGAAAGGCCCCGACCGAAGCCGAGGCCAGTCACTTCATGTAGGAATGAGCAGTAAGGCCATGCTACTCAGACGCAAGTCAGCCCGTCAACGCGGAATTTCCGCTCCCGAGCGGCCAGGTAGTCGTTGAAGCGGTCAACGTACCTTTGCGTGGCATCAAGGGTGCCGTCCTCGCAGGCGGCGTCGATCTCGTCGCCGATCTTGTCGGTGGCTGTGCAGCCGCCAAGCCACAGGATAGCTACTAAGGGAAAAATTCTGGTCATGGTGCGCCTTCCATTCCGGTGCCGGCGAATGCCTCGATAATTCTAAGAGCTACCTCCGTAGCGCCTAGAGCAACCACGGCCACAATAACAAGCGCGGCAATGGCCGCAAGCCCAAGGACTAAGACCTTGTGGCCGATCTCGTGCTTTGGCATCCGGCACCCCTACATGGTGAAAATCTTCACCGCCGGATAAAAGCACAGTAGGGTTAAGGATAGGCTAACGGCAAGCCGTTTGAGGTAAGCGGTTTGCTTGACCCTAGATTCGCCAAGCTGGTCAAAGAGTCTGAGTTCTGCCTCTCGGACCTTCGTTTCCACAAGGCTCCCTGATCGGCCGGACTTGCGCGCCGCCATGATCTCCGAGGCCATGAACCGGACCTTGCCCACAACATCCGGCCCGCTCCAGTCCGGGTGCAATGTTGCTCGGTCGTAGAAGGTAACCAGGCTGTGCTCGGGACCGTCGTATATAAGGCCGATCACGTAACGCTCATTCTGTGGCCCTGCCAGGATTCGCGCTGCTCTTTCTACCTCGGTTTCCATTGACCATCCCTTACCTTGGTGGCGTCCACTCTCTCCCAAGGGCGGGCTTATGCTTCATGCTGCCCGCGTCCAGTATGCATCAAATGGAAATTCCGAATCTGTGAGGTATTTTACACCTGCCGAAATTTTCTGTTGATCCAAAGGAAATAGGCCGCGGTGATAACCGGCGGCAGGTAGGGTGCCCAGCCTACGAAAAGTCGCCCGCAAGCGAACGTTGAAACCTCTATCCCCCAGACCTGCGTAAGGTGCAGGTCGTTGCTGCCGAAGGGGTCGATAAGCATCTTGCATTGCGCGTATTCCAGTAGCTCGAACGTCTCGGCAATGGCCAACAGAAGCCATATCAGGCGCGCTTGGCTGTCATACTTTGACAACGCGAAAAAGACCATAAACGAATAAACCGATACTAGCAACAGTTTGCTTGCCGTGTAGATCCGCAACGCGAAGCCGTAGCCGTTCGGCGGCGCGCCCTCCATGGCTGCGCTCAGAGCCGTAGCGTATTCGGCCGGCAACGGATCAAGCGCGTAGAATGCCAGATGAAAGGAACTGGTTATCACGTAGCTCACGGGGTACATGACCGCCCCGGCCACCGCCCACCAGCTAGGCTGCGTCCCCCGAAGTGAGAACGGCACCAAAAGAACGAGCGAAACACAAAGGATATGAATTATCGCGTCCGTAGGCATATGCGATCCCCTTCCTGTGAAGGATCACATATAGCACGCTTGACGCTGTATTACAATGTCGCTATGTTAAGGACAGGAAACGAGAGGATGTCACATGCCGGAACGGTACACAGTGCAGGCCAGAATTGATAAGGCGCTCTACAGCTTCCTAGAAAAGGTTGCTGCAGAGCGCCCGCACGAAGGAGTGGTTAGCCGCGTCGTGCGGCTAGCGCTGGAAGAGTTCAGGGACCGCCACCACCGCCGACTTGGTAGATCGTCGGAGCCGGGCGATCAGGACCGGTCTTCGTGAGATCGAAGCCGGGAAGCTGGTTGACCAGCGCGAAGGCAAAGAAGGAAAGGAAGGGGATAGCAAATCGCATTCTGGGTACCTCTTAGTGCGGTTTGCGGGTGCCGGTTCATCTTGGCGGGTGACCGGCACCACAACTAACCATAGAGTCTACTAGGATAGGCTCGTTTGTCAAGTGAGTGCAACATGAAGAAACGGGCGCAGCGTGAAATTCTCTGGTGGGTTACTCAATTTTGCACGACCAGGGTACACAACGGCAACAAATACCCCAGCATATACGGGTTTGTCTCAACCGACTTTGGCGGCCCAAAGGCCCAACCAGGGGATTTGATCCGCCTCGAATCCGCACCTTGTTCACCGTGGTATTTATCGTGGCTTCACGAAGTAGAGGTTAACACCTACGGGAACCGCTACCTTTGCGAAAGTGTAGAAACGCAAGAATTGTGCTGGTGGGGAAATGTGGGCGTTTCTTTCTTGGAAAGAGATATTTTAGAAGACTTCCCGCAATGGAAATGGACAGATAGACAATACCAATTTAGAGACCGATGGTTCAAGGTTTGCTATAAGCGAGGGGGCGCGTACATTGTGCTGCCAATACAGCCTATATTTAACGGAGACTATAAGGTTACGCTTGGAACGCGCACACGGTTTTCCCTTGATACAATCGCGCCGCGCAAAGAATTCTCCGACTGGAGGAAAATTACTAAGGCGGCGATGTTGGATTTTTACAAAGAATGCGAATCCAAGCGGTCTGAAACCACATCTTAACCCGCACCATGCTAGGGGGAATGGCGGAAGGGCCAACCATGGAGTCGCAAATGTTCGCCCGTGCCTTTGTTTGCGCTATCGCCGCCGCTTCCCCCGCCTTGGCGGCCGTCTTTACCCTAGCTTGGTTTCTGGGCTTGGTCCCTTAAGAGCCACACGACGACGCCCTACATTTTGGCTAGAATGGCCCCATGCAGAAGTGGGCGCCCGTTGATATCGTGATCCTGGTCCTGGCCGTCTCGATAATGGTCGGGATCATGGTCACTGTCGTAAGTCCCCTGTTTATCGGCGAGCCCCTTACCGATGAGCGGTCCAAGATCGTATCCACTATCGCCACGGCCGTTATCTCGGTGATATCCGTCTATGTCGGGGCTCGCATGAAGACGGGCGGGGGCAGTGACAAATGAGCGCGCTATTCGCCCTTGTCCTTCTGGCGCAAGCCCAACAAGGCTACTGGGTAGACCTGGATATATGCCAGATCAGCAGGGATAACATTGCCAGCAAGTCGCAATCCGGTGTCCTGTCCCTTTTCATATCGCGCGAGCGCCCGGCCATAGTCGAGATCATCCCGAAGCCCACCGGCATAGACTGCGTCCGCATCATATACAGGGGGGACTCAACTTTCGTGGTGGGCACCCGCGAGGAAGTCCGGCGCAAGCTCGACGGGCGCTAGGGAATCTGGCCCGCTGTAAGGACACGGTACACATTGCCATCGGCCAGCCTGAGGCCAAACCACCCGGCATTGGCCAAGACCTCCGTAGAGTGCCCGGCGCCGATCTGGAGGTAAGACCCACCACCCTTGGGGAAAATGCTCACATCTATGACTTGCGCATCACCCCTGGCCCGCATGGCGCCCTGGTCTAGGTAGACCTGGTTATCTTCGCCGGTTGCCGTGCCTGCTGTTCTCACAACACCCATGTTGAGCGCCGAGATATTTCCCCTCCGGTTGTTGGACGATGTAGCTCCCTCGGCATTCATGAAACCGGCATATTCGGCCGCGATGCCTCGGCCAAGATTGCTTGGAACATCCGACGCATTGGATGCATTGGCACTTTTGGCAAGCACCGTGCCCCCTCCAAAGGCGAATATTCCCACATCGCCGGCATTGGTCGATACCAAGTTATTGCAGCGGATGTGCCCGCCATAGCGAGCTTGTACGCTGAACCAGAAATTATCGACCTCCATGTGGTCGCCGCAAACTATCGTGGAATTGCTGTCCGCAAGAATGCCGGACCCCGAGTTGGGCGACACGGCCTTTGTCGGAAGGTCGATTTTAAAGCCGTTCAAGAAACCGATCGAGTGGCCCAGAGTGACCGACAAGCCGTCTTCAGCGCCCGAATGCGTGAAGCGAAGATTGCAGTTTGCCGGCGCGTTTTCGTTGCCCCGGATGGCGATTACGGCGCCCTGTGGGTGGTTGAGGTTGAAAGAATTGGCGAACGAGTAGGTTCCGTCCGCAAACTGGATATTCACTCGGGCCGCGCCCGCCTGGCTGTAAATGATGGTGCGTGTCCCGAGATACGCATAGGCCGCCGCCAAATCCGCGAAGGTGCCGGGAATGTTCAGCGTGATGATGTCTTCGATGTCGCCGGCCGGCAACGTGTCGCCATTTAACAGGATCTTGCCAGGTCCGGTGATCCGGCTCCAGTCCGGGGCCGTGGCGACTAGAAACGTCCCGTCCGAGACATGCACCTTTTCCTGATTCAGCGCCGCGCGCTTGGCCTCGGCATCGGAAAAAGCCTGGTCATTGTTGGTGACCCCGTCGCCCACGCCGCCAAAATCCGGGTCCTTGATATCTACTACGCCTTGGACGAGGGTTGCCTGAACGGCAAGCGTCCGGCTCGTGGTCCGGTCAGCCGGGGTTACCGCCGTCGCACTCTCGTCCGTCCCCTGCACGGCGATGGTTTCGCCCTGAGAACCCCAGCCGAATAGCTTGCCGGATCGTTCCGTGGCCGGCGGAATGTACTGGTCGTATCCGGTCTCTTCGGGCGGGAACTGGATTGAGCGGCCCAGCTCTTCCTGTAGCTGCTGGTCGATTAAGATCGACTTGTCTAGATCGTCCTCCATGCGCTCTGCGGGGAAAGAATCATAGGGCCGATAATCGGTATTCTGGGTTAGCGGAACTTCCCGTATCAATGAAAGCTGGCCGGCGGCCGGCGGGTCCGCGGTAAAGGTGACGCTACCACCCTGGTTGTTGCCCACGCCCATGACGGTATAGGGCTTGGTGGTCAGCTCGCCATTCTCGTAAACCTTCAGGTCCGATTCCTGCTGTACCAGGAATTCATAAGTGAACGGTCCCACGGCGTTGCCGTCTACCGCGTAGTCATTCCTGTTCTTTGTCGTGTTAACCGTCATGGTCTGATCCTATCACAGATTGGGGGCCTCGGAGGGCCGGGGCACGGGAAGCGCGCCCTTGGTAACGCCCGGCACCCGGGTTACCGCTTCGCCGCCCTCGATTTCCTCTAGCGCTTCTTCGCCCTTGGCTTTCGTCTCTCGCAAAGCCTCCTTCAGCAGGCCCCGCAGATCGAGTCCGACTCGCCGGGCGTTCTCGTCCAGGTCCGGGTTGATCCTGGCCTCTTTCTTCAGCCACTTGAAGAACTCCGCGCGTCCGACCTTCAGCCCCTTGTGCAGGGCGCTGCGTAGCGCCGTGTCCGCGTCACTCTCCGGCCCTTGATCCAGTTTCTTGAAGCGCCGATCGGACACGAGCTCGTCAACTTGTTCGCGCCGCGCCTTGCCGACGAATTCGATGTACTTGTCGTATATCTGCCCCTTCTGGCCGTCCAAGGTCAGTAGGTCGATTTCGAAGCCGCCGAACCGGATGGTGTTTCGCGGGGGAGATACGGGCACGCCATTGGCCACCAAGGCTTGCGAGCCCTTGTCGTCCTTCAGCGTGGACCGGCGGATAAAGCCCGTGGTTGCCGTAATCTGGCCATATTCCGGCGTCTTGGGCGTTCCGTCCCAAAACCGCTGGGGCGGTACATCCTCGCTCATCCACGGCATCTTGGCCTTGACGTTTTGCAGCACGCCGTAGAGCGGGTCCTCTGTCAGGATCGCGCGGGGGGTCGGGTCGAATAGCTGCTTGATCGTCTTGGATGCCTGCGGATAGAAGCTGGCCACGAAACGGTTTATGCCCTTCTGGTTGAGCTGCTTCCGGTCGATCGCCTCCATGATCGCGTCGAAACCCTGCATCATGGGCAGATCGGATATGAAGTTGCCCATGCTAAGCATGACGCCAAGACTCGCCGCGGCCGCCTGATCCCCGTCCTTTGCATAAGACGCCGCGTCCATAAGATCCGCCATTGCCGCCAGGCCCACGCCAAACTGTGATGCATAGCGGTTGTACTGGTGGTACGTGTCGCCAACTCGGATGCTGTAGGGCTTCCAGCCGGTTGCTTCCAGGGCGCGGCGCCGCCCGAAGTCGCCGGGGCCGCCTCCGGTGATATTGCCGCTCTGGTAGTAAGCCCACATGGTTGAGGCCATGACCGCGCCGTTGGCCAGCCTGGCAAGCGCCAGGTCCCGCCGCACGCCGCCAGCTGCGTATTCGTCGCGCCATCGTTTGGTGAGCGGACCAAGAACGCTGTTCTCCACGCCATACTCAAGAATGTTGGTGGGCGTCTGGACAAAGGGAAAGATGAGCCGCGTTAGCGCGTTCTGCTCCCTGATCTTCATCAGGAATTGCGCCGTGGACCCGATCAGGGATCCTTCGGTCGGCGACTTGGTATAGGTGCGATAGTCGGCATTGCGCAACGCCTCGATGTGCATGTCTTCGGTCGGATTCTCCCGCAGGAAGGCCAGCCGCTCTTTTGCCGCGTCTCCGGTCAGGCCTTCCGCGCGCACCTGCCGGCTGGCCGTGGCGTAGATGGTTTCCATGTAGGCAATGGACTTGAAGATCTCGTCCGAGGCCCCCAGCAGCCGATAGGGCGCGGATATGATCGCTTTGTCCACGGCCTCCAGCAGGTCTCCTGTCGTGCCGGTCAGCCCCGTGGCTTCCTTGGATAGCGGGCTGGTATAGGTGAGCTCGGCTTTCTGCGAACCGAACATGGAATCATTGCGCGACCATGCGCGCGTGAAGATCCGGTAGGAGTCCCGCGCCGCCAGCGCCGCGCCCTGTGAGCCGTTCAGCACGTCGCCAAATGTCACCGTTTCCCCGGTCTGCCCAGCAACGCGCCTGGCGCCGCCGATAATGGCCGCCATGCCCTGGACGGCGTAGGTTTCATACAGCCCCGTGATGGCGTTCGAGACCGTGTTGACCATGTGGGTTTCCAGGCCGGACAGCAGCATGGAATTCCTGAAGTAGGCGATGCCTTCCGCCGTCCGGGCGAAACGTGACTTCCGGGTGAATTTGTCGAGCTCGCCAAGGGTCATGCGCCCGTCTTCGCCAAGCGCCTGATCGAACATGCGGACTTTGGCCATCATGACTTCGCGCCCGCCCTCGACGCCGGACAGTTCCGCAACCCGCGTAATATCCATGCTGGCCGCCGCGTCCAAGGTCGTGGCGATCTTGCGGTTGACCGCCAGCGCCCGCGCCGCCTCCCGGCGCTTGCCCCGTAGCGTCAAGGCCAAGCCCTGCAGCGCCGCGGCCTTTTGGCTGAACCGTAGCAGATTCTCTTGGCTGTCCTCACCGGCCAGAATGCGCGCCCGCAGGTCTGCCATTTCCTGCCCCAAGGTTGCCAGCATGCGGGCCGCGCCGTGCATTTCGGTATCGGTCCAAGGCTCGGTCTTGCCCAGCGCCTTTTTCAGCACCTTGATAGACTTCTCTGGCGTGTCGAGCTCCGCGTCTATGGCCTCCCAGGTGTGCGGACCTTCCTTGTAGGCCTCCGGGGTTGCGACCGACTCGACAATGTTTCGGACCATGTCGGGGTCTTCGACTTCGTCTATCAGGTGGCGCATGTTGAGCTTGGACTTTTCCCCGAAGGGCGGTAGGCCCTTGGCGCTTGGACCCGCCGGGCCGCCGGGGTCGGGCTGGCCGGGCTTGACTTCCTCCGCCTCGCGCCTGGCGATATCTTCCCAAACCTTGTTGACTTGCTCCGGGTCCAGCTTGCCAAGCAAGGCCTCATCGCCACGCTTGAGGATCTTCTCTATCAGCAGGGCGGAAGGCTTGCCGGCGGCGGCCACCTGGATAGGCGGGCGCTGTTCCTCGCGAAGAACCGTCCGGCCGGACTCTTGCTCCAGAATGGCGCCTATCTTGTCATCTGGCAGCACTTGGAATCTCCGTCTGGTTGACCCAGCGCCGTAGCATCTGGTTTCCCGCCGTCGCCGCGCGCGTGCCATAGTGGATCGCCGGGGGCAGCGCCGCGCCCGTCACGCCTACCGCAGCCCCGCCGATTGCCGCCGCCTTCGATACCTCACCCATATCCACGGCTTCTTGCTCGCCGGACCCCACAAGGGCCGTCTGCCGGGCCGCTTCCTGAAGGCCGCCCCATACCGCGCCTTCCAATGCACCGCCCACCATGCCGGCCAACGCCCATTGCGATACGTTCTTGATCGCTGCTTTCTTGGCCGCTTGCATGCCGACACTGGCCGCCGCGCCGCCCAAGGCCCACGCGGGCACGTCGCCGGCCATGGCACCGGCCGCGCGTAGCGCCGTCTCTATGGTGGGCTCGACCATGTCATACATTGCCGTGAGGTTCAGGAAGGCGGCCGCCTCTTGCGGCGTGGCATCATGTAGCGCCGCCAGCGCCCGCGCCATGTAGACGGAACTGTTATTGAAGTAGCCCATCTCTTCGACGGCCCAATTGCTGAGTTCTTCCGGCGTTCCGACAAACGGGCGGCCCTCCAGCAATTCGTAGGTATATTTCGAATAGGCGAGCCAATCGGCATTCTTCGGCAGGTCTCCTACGTCAATTTCGCCCTTCAGTTCGCTTTGCGGCGGGGCAACGCGGACGGCGTCCCCCATTTCCTCGATCCGCTTCATCTCCATGAGAGACTGTGCGCTCACAAGGTTCTCGTAGTTGATCCGAAGCTGTGACCGTTGCGCCGCCACCCAAGCCTTGTGTGCGGTATCGCCGTGGTAAACGCCCGGCACGGCGTTCACATAGTCCTCATAGCTGCGCCCGTCCGCGGCATAGGCAAACGCGATCTTGGCCAGTTGCCCGGTGACCTCGATCGGCGCGCCGTCCACAGTATGCGTGAAGGACTGCCGGATACCGAACAGCCCGTCTTGCACCCAGGCGTTACCCTCCGGGCTCAGGCCGTCATTCAGGACATTCTCGCCCGTTGCCATGTCGTAGCCGCTGACCGCGAGGTTGCCGGGCTTGACGTACTTGTTAGGCAGATTGACGCCGCCGGCTTCATCCTCGGCAAGCGACATGCCGTCCGTCACCAAGGCGCCGTAATTGTACTGGTCGCGGGTCGGCCCCGCGCCCGGCTGGCTAAGCACGCTGCTGTCGAATTCGCGCTTTCCCGCCTTCTCGGCTTCCTCGGTCCTGTCCTTGGCTTCGGCCGCTTCCATTCGGCGGCGCGTCTGCGGACCCCAGGCGTTATCAAGCTTTTCCTTTTGCATCAGGCTGAGAATACCGTCCGTCTGATCGGTCATTGCAAGGCCCTCTGCTTTTCGTCAATGGCTTGCAACGCCCTCATGCCGGCGTCGAAGGAATCGGCGTCGATAAGCATGTTCTTTAGGGCGTCTTGCAGGTTGATCGTGCTTTGGGTGATATCCACACGGGCCTGCCCCGGCTCGATCTCGCCACCCGAGAAGGCCGCTTTCTTGCCGTCAACCAGCACGATGGCGCCCGCCGCGATGTCGCTGCCCAGAATGGCCAACTCTTCCTTGGTCTCCTGGTCAAGATAGTAGTCTTGCGCGCTACGCCACCAAGCCTGCGGGTCCGGGTTTGGCACGCTGTCCATGTAGGCGTTTAGCGCGGACATGGCCTTGTCCAGGCGCAACTTCTCGGTTTCGCCCAGCACCGCGCCTAGGCCGCCTTCGACGCCCGCCACAAGTCGCCTGATGCTGCGCACCGTTTCCTTGTAGCCTTCGCTCCTTTGCGGGGCTTCGGCCGCGTCATTCAGCCGGCCTAGCAACGAATTGTAGTCGCTGGTGGTCAAAAGCTGCTCGTCGGACTTGGTCCCGAATTCGTTGTAGCCCATGGCGCGCTGGATCTCGTTGTAGATCTCTTGTTGCCGCTGGGCCACGGGGACATCGCTTTCGCTGTAGCGGAATTCGCTTACCAGGTGATCCAGGCGCGCCAGGGTATCCGGATCAGTGACCACCTTGCGCCCTTCGGCTTCCGCCGAATTCCGAACCGTCCGGTTGTAGCGCATGGCGGCGATGGCGGATTCCTTGCTGATATCGCCGTTCATGCCGAGCTCGGCGATCTGATCGTTGCTATAGCCGCCGTCTGCCTCGATCACGTCGCGGAATACTTCAATGGCGTTGCGGTCCTGGGATTCCTCCTTTAGCTGGTCCTCCCTGTCGCCTATGCGCCTCAAGGCGGTATCCGCCGCGCGCATGAACTGCCCTTGCTGCTTTGCCGTCATGGACGTGTTACGGCTGGATACACGGTCCATTTCCGCCTCTATGGCGTCCTGGTCCTGCACGAAAACCGCATTCATGCCGACCGCGAAATCCACGTCTCCGGCCCATTGCTGGGCTTGCTCCAGGCCCTTGTCCAGATCGAGCGCGCCTTCTTCGACCATGTCCCTGATGACGCCTTGGCCGTTCTGGATTACCTGGTCCCGGTTTTCCGCGCCCGCGGTCTCCAGCATGCCGTCCAATGTCGCCCGCCCGACGCCGCGAATGTGGGCATAGCGCCAGTCGTAGTGCTGCTTCTCCACCTTCAAGGCATTCTTGGCGACATACTGTCCGAAATTGGTGGAAAATTCCTCTTGGCTCCGCTCCCACTGCAGGCCTTCGCCAACTTCCTTGGCGATCTTGTCCATTTCCTTCGCGTACAATTCATTCATGACGCGATAGGTCGGAATACGCTCGCGGCCCTGCAAATCCTTGGGGATAGGCACGCCGGCCGCTTGGACCTCGGATGCCGGAATGAACGGCTCGTTGACCAGCCGCGTGGTGTATGCATCCGCCCGGTTGACCGCCACGACGCTTGCCCGGTTGGCGTCAAGCTTGCTTTCGGCCTTCACCCATTCGGCGCCAAGCTGGATTGCCTGCATGGCAACGCCCGTCCGATTCGACGTGTCGATCGGCTTGCTGATCAGGCGCTGTACGCCCGTGGGCTGGTATTCGGGCAGCTTCATTTATCTAGACCTGGGTTCCCGTGCCGTCGCCGTTGAACCACCCCAGGCCGTAGGCCGTCTTGGCCAAGCCCAGGGCATTGGAGAACGCCCGGTTATAGGCTTGCATGCCGGCAAGCTCGCCCCGGCGCCGCTCGGCATCAGCCGCAGACGCGCCCGATTGCTCCAGCCACACCAACTCGGCTAGGTAGTTCTTCGCCAGATCCTCGATAAAGGCCGCCGTGCTGCCCGTGGTCTTGATCCCGGAGGCACCCGCGCGGGCGCGCGCTTCGCCAAGGTTCATGCGCTGTTGCCGGGCAAGGCGACGCCGGGCTTCGTCGGCCTCGGCCTCCCGCCGCTTCGCCGCCTTCTTCCCGGCCTTCTCCGCTTCGAAACCCTGGATCACGTCCCCGATAACCGGGATGGATCCAAAGATTTTTTTCGGTGCCCCGCCCATGTCATTGCCTCCTTAGGTGGACATACAGGATAAGGTCGCCCTTGTCGGGGGCGGCCATGAACATGACGGATTCGGGACTGAACCCGACCGCCTCGTTGAATGCCTGATTCTTAACAGACATTCCGTTAACATATGTTTGTAGCCTGTGCAGGTCGTAGGTTTCCATGATTTCCCGTGCCAGCAGCCGGATTGATCGTATCAGCGTGCGGCCCTCCGCAAACCTCAAGCCCGGCTTTGAGGCCATCCAAACCTGTCCGACGCCCGGCCATAGGATATCGAGCCCAAGCACGGCAATTACCTTGCCATCGTGTTCGATGGCCCGCGCGTCTTCCGCGCCGTCCAGCCATTGATCCAGGCTTGGAGACATGCCCAGCGTATCCACGTGCATGACGCGCGCCATATCCTCGAATGTCGCTTCTCGGATCATTTGTCGCCTACCGACATTTGCCCGAACAACCCGTTCATGAAGCAGTGCAAGGGGTCCTCTATCTCGACCGTGATCTTGGCGTCGAGATCATAGCCCAGGTTCGCAACCTGCATGTACTCGGTTCTGGCCGGCTCTCGCGTGTTCATGGGCGTGGACGGAGACCGCTCGCCTTGCCGCTGGCCGTTGATAAGCGGCTTCACGCTGTTGACAATGGACACGTAGATCTTGCTGAACCTCTTGTAGAAGGATTTCGTGCTTGCGGCGACGTTGATGTAAGCGTCCGGTGGCAGGGTGACGATCTGTGACGTATAAGGCAGGCCGATACGGACATTCTCGCCCGCCCGATCAACGATGCCCTTGCCGTCCGAATCCAAGGTAACGTCCGGGTGTACCGCGCCGTCTATCAACACCTTGACCGTTTTCCCCGCCAGATGCGCCGCCGTGATCTGCTGTTGGCCGCCGACTTCCTCGGTCGATGTGTAGATGGCGCTATCGGCCCGAATGGGGGCATCCACAACCGGCCCCCCCGCAAATTCGGGGAACTCTTCCACGGCTTCTAGATAGACGAATGTCCCGCTCTCGACCGTCCGCGCAACGGTTATCCAGATCTGATCGAAGCCGAAATAGCGCCGTTTCGTGATTCCCTGTACCACGCCGTCCGTATCGTGGCGGTGCCAGCCAACCAGGTTGTTGGCCTTGTCGAAGGTGCATCCCACGATCTTGCCGTCAAAGCCCGCGTTCCATAGCTGGTTCTCCGGGTTCTGCGCCCAGGCGCTCTCAATCACCCGCGTTTGCTGTGTGATGTGCTCGGAGAAGAATGTCAGGTCCGTTGAGACCCAGCTTTCATCCGTCCATTGGTAGCCCATCTCCCGCACCTTGCGCCCATCGGGGGAGACGTAGACAACCCGGTTGCCGATTTCCTCGATGCTCTGCCGGGCGCTACCAAATGCCGATTGCTGCTCGATTTGAATGTCGCCGGTCTTCAGAACGCCGCTCTCGGACGTGGCAATATATTCGCCGTTGTTTGTGCCGATCAGCAGGTTGCGCGTGCCGGCCATCCAGATGATCCCGCCCTTGCGGTTGAGTTCCACCTGCAGCGCATCATCCGCAACGGGGTTGCTTGCCGGTATCGTGAAGTCCTCATAGCTGCCCGTCTTACTGCCGTAGAAAGTCTCTTCCTGTCCCGGCGCGCCGCCAAGCCACATGCGATTCTGGAAGAACGTGATGGCCCCCGGCCAGTTGTTCCCCGTCCAGACCGCGGGCTTTCCCGTGAAGGACACCGGCTCAAAGACCCAAAGATCCGTGTTCGGGTCGAGCTCAAGCTTTTGGGTTTGCGTGCTGCCTACGACGAAGTACATGGCCGTCTCGCCGGAGGGCTGACCTTGCTGCAAGCCCCGGATCGCGTCGTCGTCCCATGGATGGTTGAAGACCACGGGCTGTGTTGTGACCGTGTCGTAAACGCCGACGCTGTTAAGGGTGACCGTATTCCCGGCCGCGCATTCGAAGGTAACCCATACGGTTGGCGCATTGGGCACGAAAAGGAAGGTCTGCCCAAGGGCCGGCGTGGACGTAAAGCTGGCGATGCTATCGTCACCGGCCGCCGTGCCGACCTTGACGTTGTAGATCTCGTTATTGACCTGGTTGACGTAGACGGCGTGGTTGTTGGTCTGGTTCGTTATGGTGATCTGTTGGGCGATGGAAACGCCCGCATTCCCGCCGACCATCTGGCAAGTCCCACCAGCAAACACGACGGTTCCGCTTCCGGTATCAATCACCGTCCAACCCGTTGCCCCGTCGTCAAACCTCGGGTTGGTGACAAGGTTCTGGTCCGGGTCAAGAATGCTGCCGGTCGTGTCAAATACCCCAAGTGTGCCGTCATCGCTCACCACGACAACGTATGTCTGATCGCCCTTGCCCTCGAATTCAAAGGGCCTGGCATAGGCGCCGCCCGCCGTGGCCTTGTAGTTGAATTGCGGGCGCGTTGCTGCAGGCCCCTGGGCAAGGCAGACCCAATTCCGCATGGTATCTACGCTGTTGCGGTAGACCTCAAGTCCGCTGCGCAGGTGCATGCGGGGCGTGAGTTCCCCCGCCGCCATGCTGTCAAGTAGGGGATAAAGGTCAGGCATGTCACGTGGCGGCGTTCCAGAAAGCAAGCTTGCGGTCGTTCAATGTGCCATTCACGGCCGGCGTGGTTTCCTTGAAGTAGCGCCACCAATTGTCGTTGACCGTGACCGGCGTTGCGGCTTTCTTGAGCGCTTGCCGTTCGCCGTCGTTGACCGAACGGTAGTTTGGAGCGCCCAAGCCGTTGAGATAGCCGCGGACGCATTCGTTATATTGGCTACCCGTGAGCTTTGCGCGGATCAGGTCGTTGATCTGTGGCATTAGCGGACCCTCTTGAGGCCTTGTGCGTAGCGCTGCTGTGCCCGGCCCTGCATGCCGTCAACCGTACCGCCCTTGCCGACCTTCAGCAGGTAGAGTTGCCAATGGGTCTGCTGAAGGTCCGTATCCCGTGTGAGCGGGATTGCCAGATCGGCGGCGATCCGTTGCGCCAACGCCTGCACGAACATGGGCGAGAACCGCGCCACCGCTTCCACGACACGGGTATATTTGACGTAAATAACCTCGTTGTCACACAGCACCCGTCGGTCTTCGTATTCCCATTTCATGTTGTAGGGGTCTTCAACCGCCGTATCGTTGTCGCTATCGGCAGCCGATATCACCCGGAGGCAATCCACTGGCATGACGTGCGCGAAGGAAAAGCCGAAAGCAGGCGATGCACTTTCCGGCGTGCTGAAGACTTGCCGAGTCCGGGCGAAAGACCAGTCCAGCTCCTCAAGGACCGCGTTGCGGATATCAGCGTAGTTGGCTTGGCAAAGGTTGGACTCGGTGGTCTGATCGTCAAATGACGTAATCAGCTCGGCCCCAAGCCACCCGAGGGCCTGGTTGCATATGGAGACCTCGGAAGCCAACTACTCTTCCGCCTCCGCAGCCTTGGGCGGGCGGCCGCGTTTCTTCGGCGCTTCGCCGATGCAGGCCTTCACGATATCTGGCGTTACCTCATACATGGCCGCCACATCCTCGATATCTTCGCCGTCCGCCAAGAGATCCTTCGCCTTGACGATATCGGCGATCTTCATTCCGGTTTTCATACCTTTGCCCCTACTTGTTCACGATAGCGATTCAAGGCCCACTCGACGTGAGTCCTGAACCGGACTGTGCCGATCTTCTTTCCCGTGGCGCCGCCAAAGGCACTGCCCCACAGGATGACGACTTCGGCCTCGTCAATGGTTGGCAGAAGCGCGCCGTCCGTCGCGGTGATCTGACTTTTGCCGGTCAACGACGTGCCCACTTTCATGGACCGCGTGCTGAAGTTCGCCGCCGGGACAGGGCCGTCCGCTTCAATGATGGTCTCCATGCACCGCTCGACGCCGCCAAACTTCTCTTGCTGGCGCCGCGGCGACGTGTTGCCGATGAAAACCCCGCATTGGTTGGCTGCGATCGTCACGGCCGCAGCCGCCGGGCTTGTCACCGTCATGCCTTGCTTGGACGTGCCGAGCGTGCCGACTACAAGCGTACCCATGATCTTCCTTTCCGGGAAAGGGGTCTACCTGACCCCACACCCTATCAGGTAACCGTATCCGCAACCTTAACGCGGACGATCTGCTTGTCCTCGACACGCACCGCGCCGATGGTCATGTAGCAGTAAATCCGCCACGCGAAGCTGAGGGACGGGTCTTCGGCGATCCGGGCCGTGATGTCCCGGTTGATCTGAAGGCCCATCGCGTTACGGGTGAATGCGAGACAGTCCAACTGATCCGCCGCCGGCACGAGAAGCCGCGTGGACATGATCCAGGTGAAGCCCATCCACTTCGGGATCATGCCGTTGCCGGCCAGTGCCTTGATCGCGGCGTAGTCGTAGGACGATACCTCGGTAAGCTGCAAGAGCTTGCGGACTTGCTTCGGCCCCACGACGAACACCTTCGGGTCATCCGGGTCAATGTCGTTCTGCATGAACTTCTCATTGACCTCGGTAACCAGATCGAAGCTGATCTCCGTGGTATAGGCCCCGACTTCCTGGGACGCCGGGAAGGCAGAAGTCGTACCGTCGCCAATGGTCGCCGCCCCCGTGCATGCCGCGATGATCTCGTCATCGAAAGCACGCTTCATCGCCATGCCCTGCGAACGGGCAAGGTTGCTGTTGGGGTCCACGAGCATCTGCACCGGGTCCTCTTGCTCGCTGGTATCGCCGACGTTATAGGTCTTGGCGATACTCACGCGCCTGCCCCACACGCCATCCGTGGTCGGGGTGGCCTGCCGGGCGCTCGCCTTGACCGTTGCGCTGGTCGCGTCGAGCGTCTCCCAGTTGTGTTTGTTGGACGAAACACCCCGCTCCTGGGTCCAGCCCCGAAGCTTTGTCTCGCCCTGCTGTGCAAGGTGCCTCACGATCTGCTCGTAAGACTGCACATAGACATTGGAAATTGTGATGGCCATGGGGTTACCTCCTATCTGGCCGATGAACGTCATCGCCTTCAGGAAGTAATCCGCCAATTTCGGCCTAGCCTGGGATACCTATCGGGCCCATTACAGGTAATCCGATCCCGGCCAAGCGGTCAGACGGGCCTCACACGTGGCTACGGATATTTACGGCAATTCACCGTAGAATGTCAAGTTTCGGGCATGCCCTCCACTTCGAAGGTCCCGGCCCCGGCCCGCAGGTTGTCCAGGGACGTGGCCGCTTGCGGGTTGGCTTGGCGCATGTACTCCATGCGCTTCTTGACCAGGATGCCGTATTTCGGATCTTGTGGAGACATGCTGGTTAGCTGTTCCGTGATCTCGGAAATTCTCAGGTTGGCCTCGGTCGGGTCCACGAAACCCTCCGGCGGCGAGCCGGGCTGGCCCCCGACTTCCTTGTTCTCGCTGCCCACGGCTTCCATAAGGCCGTAAAGCCATTTCATGGTTTGCCCGTCGATGGCGTTCTTTTCCAGGGCGTCGAGCAAGGGCTTGGGCGCGCCCGTCTGCGCGGCGAAAGCAGCGGCTTTCTTGGCCCGGTCTTCGTAGGTCAAGCCCCACTCGCGTTGTAGATCGAGGTGGCTTTCCTTGAGGGCGGTTGTGGCGCTGTTATGTTCTTCCGTGGCTCGCGCGATCTCGGCCGTCACGATGCCTTCAAACTGCTTTTGCGTGATCCCGGTCTGGTGCGCGAGCTCGCGGAAGGCGGACAGGCGCTCTTCGTTGATTGGTAGCGAGCCTTCGGCTACTTGAGGTGCCACATAGGCCGAGGCCTCCGCGGGCTTGCCCATGGCGCGCGCCACGGCCTCCAGTGTCTCGGGGTCCTCCGGGTTGGGCTTTGGCATCAGGTCGGGCGCGTGCTGCTGTAGCTTGCGGTAGAAGTCGGCCTTCTGTTCTTCGCTGGCCTCCGGCCCAGGTGGGCGGATCGCGTTGCCGGCGAATGCCTTGGTTTCCACAAAAGACTTTGCCAGCGTGGATACGTCGGCAATGTCCTGTAGGGCGGGCGCGGCCCGGAGATCTTCCGGCAGTTCCGCTCGCCAGTCCGGCGCTTCGCCGTTCGGTTGGGGTTGGGCTTCAGGTTCCATGTTTCATGCACTCCAAAATGTGACGGACCACGTCCCTCCTGCCGACGGCCCGCTCCGTGTTCCCCTCAATTTCACAGTCGTAGAATTGGTCGCGCAGGTCTTCCAACACCTTCTCGCCATCCGGCGTGGAAAACAGCATGGCGTAGACCCTGTCGAGCCGATCGGCGCTAGCGGTTAATTGGCGTGACATTGCCGGCCGCCTCCTGTAGCGCCATGTTGCCCTCGCCTACCGACTTGGCCGCTTCGCCGGCCTCACCGGCCGCGAGCACGCCCTCACGCTGCCCGGCGATCTCCGCCCTTTGCCTGCGTTCCTCGTCTACCTCTTCCTGACTGCGCAGCATGTCCATGGGGATCTGCCGCATTTCCGCCATGCCGCGGGCGTAGCTGTCCCAGTCGATGTTGTCGAGCGCCGCCATGGCCTGCGGTGCCTGGCCGCTGAGGGCAACAAGGTTCGCCACGTACTGATCCGTTGCGGCGATCTCGTCAAGCTTGGTGGACCTGGCCAGCGGCCCTTGATATTCGATGTCGAGCTCTTGGCCTCGCACGTCCTGTGGCGCTTCCGGCAACTGCCCGGCTCGCCACAGAATGCGAAATGCCCGGTTCAGCAACGGATCCAGAAAGTCGTTCTGCAAGCGGCCCATGGTCGGACCCAAAAGCCGGTTCATCAGGTCCATGCGCGCCATGACCTCGGTTGCCGTCATGGCCGGGCTGTCCTTAAGCTCCAATTGGTTCACATGGAAGGCGTCCCGAATCTGCTGTTTCAGCGTCTCCATGCCGAACGTGGTCATATCCATGCGGGTAGTCGGGACCAATTCTCTGATGTTTTCGATGTTGCGAACCGTGTTGACCTTGCCGGCGCCATGATCGAAGTCGCCATACATGTTGCGTTCATTGGTGATCTGCGTCGGGTCAATGCCCTTTTCCCATGCCGAGAAGAACAGCTCCCAAGCCTGGTTGAGAGACAGCACGGTTGACAGGCACAGGTGCGCGGGGCTGTGGCCCCATACCGAGCCGGAAACCTTCTGCCACCGCGGCAGGAATGCCGGCATTTCGTAGTAGCCGCCCTCCGGGCCGATCTGTTCCGCCGAGTTGTACAGCACGTACTTGTAGCCGTAGGGGCGCTTCTCAGGGGCCAGAGGCTTGCCAGAGTAGGGCTCGCGGTAGTTATCCCGCTCGTAGATGCAGAAGATGAGTTCAATCCGCTCATCGGTATTCGGCGCGTTAGCCTTCTCCACGATATGATCCGGCGTGGCATCCCCGAACTTGTCCACGATCTGCAGCGGCCGCCACTTCAGCAAGCGGTAGAACCGGAGGGCCTGCCCCTTGTGGTTCTCTTCGAAGTAGGCCTCTTTGATCGGAATGGACTTGAAGTCCAGGCCCTTGAAGTCCGCGCCTTCGCCTTCGCTTTCCTCGACAAGGGCGCTGGTCCCGAAGCTGGCCAGATCAAGCAAAGTCTCGCCGGCCTCAAGGTTGAAGTTGCTCTCATTCAAGGCTTGCCATACGCGGTGCGAACACTCTTGCAGCCACTCCACGCCGGCCTGATTCTTGTTCATCTCCTGATCGCGAAACACGAAACCGAACCACCGGAAGGACTGGGGCAGCATGCCGCCCTGCACGCTGTTGGCCAAGATCTGACAAGCCTCCACGGCGGTGGAGTCGTAGATCAGCCGATAGCGCCACTCGACTTCATGCTCGGAGGTTTCCGGCCGGAAGAACTTGCCGCGGTAAGGGACAATGAAACGCTCGATCCACTGCCACGTCTGCTGAACCGTGGTCCGGTCGCTCGCCAGGCTGTCGAAACGTTGCTTGATCGTCTTGGCGTCCATCGTTCAACCCCTGGATGCTAAAACCCCGCGATTTCGGCTATCAGTTCCACGATTGCCGAAATATCCTTCGCCTATTGCGTGTAGCGAGACTGGAAGATCCCGCACATTTCACCGGACCACATGCCGATACAACGCATTCGCGCCCAGTCTTCCTCACTCTGAAACTCCTTTGTGAAGCGGTCGTGGTTCACCGCCCAGCCATTCGAGACCATGAACTCCGACATATCCACGCCTTTGACCAGGCACCGCGCGAATTGCCAGCCGTAGTCGCCTCCGCGCATGTACATGCACTCTACGGGGTGACCCTTAACAAGGTCTTTCAATGCCTGCCGGGCGTGGCTGCCGCCTGGATAGGCCGAAGGCGTGGCCTCTATGCCCCATAGCTGCACCTTGGCGCCTTTGATGACCAAGCGGTGCCCGCTGGGAATCTCGGGATAGCCTCGGACCACGTCGCCGGGCTCGGCTGCCCATGCGCCGAATGGCAGCAACAGGGCCACCAATAAGGCCGCGATCTTCATGCCGTACCCCCCACCAGGGTAACGCTTTCGACCTTGAGGCCGCCCAGGTTTGTCACCAGGCCACCAAGGATCTCGTCCCGCGTCCGGCTTTCGGCGCAGACCGTGCAGACATAGCCGTACATGCCGCCGGCCGCCCACACGGCTGATACCGCGTACCGGGGGAGCGCCACGTCTTCGAGGCAATCGTGAAGGCCTATCCAGTCCTCTTGACACGCAATGCAGCAAGCCGCCTCCGCGATCTCTCCCTTGTGCATGGCGTCGAGCAACAGCGTCCCGATGTTGGAATAGGGCACAAGCGGCGTGCCGGCGTCGTAGTCCATGTCTTCGAGCTCGATCCTGGCGGGCTCGCCGCCTAGGAAGAATTCAGCGTCTCTCAAGGCTTTCTCCTGAATTCGCCGCACCATTGCGTGCTCGTGGTATAGGGCCACAGCAGGCGCTCGGTGAAGGCCGGGAAGATCGACGGATAACGGCGACATTCTCCTATGGTCAAGTCGGGGACCTCCCTAGGGGATACCTGCCAAAACCGGCAGGCCTCACATGCACGCTCCGCCATCCAGTCTTCGAGACGTTGGCCATTCCAAAAGCGCCAGCTTTCAAGGTCGTCGTCATCGTCTTGCCGGGAGCTTTCCCCCCTTGTCGGACTTGGCATATTCCCTCCCCACCTTTGCCGGTATGCCGATCGTCGAATTGCCGGCCGCTGCGGCATGCATGGCCCTGCGCTGGGCCTCACTTACGGGCGGATCAAGGTAGCCCTTGTTGACCGTGCCCGCCGCCCCTTCGGAACTCGTGGGCTTGTAGGTTGGCGGGTTGGCCATGGGTGCGGCCAGGCCCGGCTTGCCAGCATCACCGCTAACGCCCGTCATCACGCCTTTGACCATGTGTTTCATCGCCCGATGCTCCTTTTGATCCTGATGGGCCGCGACCTGCCCTTGACGACCGTTTCGCTGTGCGTCAAGGCCATGGCGTCCCCGCCGTCCGGGCTGAACTGGACACGTTTCTTAATATCCTCTTTTCGTTCAATTAGCAAACGACCGGAGGTGTCCGTCTTGTACCCTGGCGCGCATAGGTGCCTGTGAAGCTCGTCATCATCCACCATGTCCACGCCGCCCGGCTCGGCAAAGTGATCCCGCAGCCTGGCCCAGATCTCCGCGCGCTTGTTGGCGTAGCGCTCCGAGTCCTCGGCGGCGCCCGCGAATTCCACGCCCGTTACCATGCTGGTAAAGCCGAGCTCGTGAAGCCGATCTACCACGCTTGAGCCGTAGCCACCCGTGGCGTCAACGAAGACATGATCCGGCTTGTGGGCCTCTATCTCGTTGATGACCGCGCGGGCAACCTGCATCAGGTCCGGCGTGTTGAGCGTCCTGTTGACCACGTAGCCGTAGCGCCTGCCTTGCCGATCTATGATGCGGCTGGAGTCCTTTCCGCCACGCGCCACGTCAACGCCGAAGATCAGCGGGGCAATGGTGGATATCGGATGGCTGTTGGCCCTGGCCTGTACCACCAATGGCGAGCGAATCAGGCTGTCGTGATCCGCCATCTGGAAGGCCTCTTGGACCGTCGCGGGGTACTCCTGGCGGAACTTCCAGCAGATCTCGGTGGGGGAGACCTGTAGCGCCACGGCCAATTCGCGATTCTTGCGGTAAGCCCAGAATAGTTGATCGCGGCTCAGGTCATAGAGCGCCTGGTATTCCTTGAACTCCGGCGGGAACTCGAAGGCCTCGGGGCAGGGCGTGGCGTATTCGTCGTGCTCGAACCACGGGAAGAACGCTAGGCGATAGTCGCCCTCGCCCTTCTCGGCTTCCATGCACATGCTGTAGAACAGCCCGGCCATGCCGTTTGCCGTGCTTTCGAGGATAACCTCTGTCCCGTCCATGTCTGGTACGGCCTGTAAGGCACCCGCGGCGTGCTCGTCGGCATTGAACCAGAACGCGACCTCGGACCCGTGGAAATACTGGATCGTGTCCGATCGGCCCACGCCGGCGGCCTTGGCTGTGCCTACACGATAGCCGCTGTCCAGTTTGCCGAAGTCGAGCTCGCGCGCATTCGAGGCCTTGATAGACGGCTTTACCAAGTCGGGTATGTTCTCATAGAACCGCTTGGCCATGCCGAACAAGTTGGTGGTCGCGTCATCCTTGTGAGTGAGAATGAACGCCCGGACGCCTTTGCGGTGCGTGACGCGCCAGAAGTAGCGGCCGGCGATCATGGTGGATATGCCAGGCTGCCTGGCCTTCAGCACAAGCAAGCGGACTCGGCCGGTCTCGGCCAGTTGTCTGTCTATGATGCGCTGTAGGTGAAACTGGACCTTGTTGAGCCGGAAAGCGGTGATGCTGCCTTCCTTGGTACGGATCTTGAGGCACTTCTCGGCATACAGCGGAAACTCATTCATCAGCCGCCGTTTAGCTTCCAGCCTTCGGGCGTCAAGCGTTGCCAGCGGTCTTGCCTATCTCGTCTGCGGTGACGGCGTAGGGGTGCTTGAGGATTGCGTCGATCTCGTCCTCATGGGTCACTGTGACGTTGCCGTCTATGGTGGCCTGGGTGAGATCAGGTAGCGCCTTTTTCAGCAGGGCGATTGCCGCGGTGATCTGGCCCGGGTCCATTTCAACCCTTTTGCCATTTTGCTCTTGGCTAAGGACGTAAGCTTGCAACCGTTTCAAGATCTTGGTTGTCTCGATGGCCTCACGCCATTGGCGCTGTTTATCAATTAGCGCCTTCTCCATGATCTTTGGCCGGCGGCCGCTGTTTCGGTTTCCTGCCATAGCGTTGTTATCTCACCACAAATTTAAGATTTCGTCAATTCAGCGTGACAGCTTGAACGGTTTCAGCCACCCGTGGAGGTTTTTCAGGGTTTCGGGATGCACCGGGCGAAGGTTGCTGGCCTCGCGCCTGGACGGGTTTTTGGGTGGCTCGGTACGCTTGGCGTGGATGCGAACCACTTCCGGCTTTTGACCTGCCGCGATGACGAGCTCGTTAAGCAGCGTGGCCACATTTTTGCCCGTGCGTGTCTTGAGGCCTTCGAGGGCCTTGGCGGCGCGGGGCGATGGGGACCAAGTCACCATGCCACCACGAGCCCAGCCGCGGCCATCAGGGCAAACAAAGCTACCAGCGCCTTGGTAGCGCTTAGCCTGGTTGCCAAGCCGCCAGTTGTCAGGAATTTGGGTCTCATTCTGCGGCCTCTTTGGTTTCGTTGGTTATGGCGTCAAGCATGGCTTTCCAGCGGATTCGGTGCTTGTCTTTGACAGTCACCCATTTTTGGGTCGGACGCCTTCCAGGAGACATGGATTTACAAGCTGCCTTGATCATCTTGTCGTCAGGTTCGCGTAGCTCGGCTAGAATGGCGTCAACGTCCGCAAAGTGGCTGTCATGGCTCGGCCCGAAAGACGAATCATATTCAGGATCAAGCTTGTCCCATTCATAGCCACGACCGGCCGCCAAAGTCCTAGCAAGGCGCTCTCTGGTGGTCATGGTCACGCCGCCCTCTCCTGTGCCTGTCGGGCTTTTAGGGCTGCTATGCAGAGAGCTAGGGCGGGGGTAGCATAGCTCTTGCCCTCATAGATCACGCCGCCACTAATGCCGTCTACTTCTCCAAGAAACCAACCATTGGGTTCCTCTGGAATTAAGCCGCCTCGATAAAAATGGATTGACCATTGCTGCCCCTCCGGCACCAGCGTAAGCGCGGCGCTTTCAAAGGCTCCGGCCCTCACCCAGTCCAGCGCTTTGGTATAGGTGTCATGCTCTAGCCAGCCTTGACCATAGACCAGATGCAGGCATTCAAAGATGAACTCTTTCTGGTCGCCCTCTTCCGCTTGCTCTAGGCGTGTTAGGAGGCTGGTCATACCGCCAGCAACCCCAGCGCCGCCACGAAAATGACGACGATCACGACTGCGCCGAATCCAACCCAGAACAACCGAAACACGCGGCCCCCTGCATAGGTTATGGCTTCGCTGCTTACCAAGAGAGGGAGGTTTAGAGGCTTCATGGTTGCTCCATTGTATCACGGTTAGCGAATTGACTTAACCATAGCCGTGAAGTTCAGCTCGTTGTCAGCCCGCCAGCCCTTGACCGCGGCATTCAGCATTTGGGCATCAGGCTTGGCGATCTTGTCGCGCATGGCCTTGGCAACTCCGGTCCACGTTTGCTTGTCGGCCGGGGATAGGCTTATCCAGCGTAGGCCGTAAGCCGTGGCGGCGGTTGAGGCTAGGTCGGTTAGAGTCATTTACCGAATGCCTTCATGGCCATGGCGGTGTTGCGGCCACAGAAGCCGCGTGTTTCGGGCTCCGTGCCCTCTGAATTCCAATCAGGCGGCGCCCATACCCATTGGCTGCACTGGTCGGCTATGCAATTGCAGGCGATATCGTTATCCCATTTCCAGTCAGGATTGCCGCCGCCAAAAGCCCGCTTCAAAAGCGCAAAGCTTCGGTTGATAGCTGCAAGCGCGCTCGACACGGCCTCAAGCTGGCCGGTTTCAACGCGCGCCCATGGGCACCAAGTCCGCTTGGCTTCTTCAGTCGTGTGCATTGTCGGGCTCCGGGGGTTGCCGCTCAAGATCCAGACCCTTGCAGGCAAGCTCGACAAAGCGCCACGATATCGGCCGGCGCTTCTCAAGCTCCCAAGCGTGAATGGTTTCCCGGCTGACGCCTAATGCGATACCGGCGTCCGTCTGCGTCTCGAAACGCGCGCGGCGCCATGATCTGAATTGCTTGTTGTCCATGCCCCTAATGTACGTTGCGGAAAAAAAATGTCAAGAGTGCATTTTATCCCTTGCTAAAGTGGACAGCGTGCATTATATGCATATCAGACACAGAGAGAGGGAGCGGACAGATGACCAGCAAAAAAACCTTCAACCTTTCGGGAGTTTCTCCGATGCTTCTTCTCTCTGCCACCGACGTTGCGATCCACCGCGCTGCCAAGCTTGGCACGCTGACTGTAACCGCCGAGACCGGCCGCTTCGGCGCCTACTGGGCCATTTCCGATGACCACGGGATCATCGAAGTGGCCTAGACAGCCGAAGAGGCCAACGAGCGGGTTAAGGCT
>JAOCPT020499775.1:0-20579 GCA_026546935.2 Palythoa grandiflora
GCTGGTACTCATTTTACCGACCTCGAGAGGATGGAAAGCTGAGTCAACTTTGGCGGAAAAGAAGGTCACACAAATGTCCAATACTCGGATGAGCCGGGTGTTGAACCTGGGACCTTGTCTTTGAAGGCAGAGATCTTAACACTGATTATAATAAATAACAATAACAATAATAACATGCAATATTCGCGCCCTATGTACGTTTATCAGATGTATAGCATTCGAAAGTTCTATATTGCTGTAATAATTTTGCACAAAACTGAAAATGACGTCAAAAGACAAGAAGAAGTCAATCAATTTGTTATTCTATTTCTTGTTTCTTCTCCAGTTGCTTGTAGATGGAAACACTTTCAAGCTTTTTACGCAATGGAGATTTTTCCCTCGCTTTGGCGGGCTAAAGGCTAAAATCTATCCGTACTAATTGAGTTGAGTTTCCAAAGCTATATTAAACAACTAAACAATGCAGATGTGAATAAAGCAATCAAGCACGAATATCCTGCATGTGGCCTTGTAGAGCCTAGTCACAGATGCATGAAGCAAAACAACAAAGCACAAAAAAACATACGCAAAGCTGAAAGGGACTGAAGTTTTTTTTTTCTTTTTTAAATAGAAGAAATATTTTTGTTTACATAAGCTTCTTTTTCTCAGAAGAAAAAAAACCCTTCTGAGTACCTAAGGGAAATTAAACCCGTGACCCGAGAAAAAAATATTTCTTCTATAGTTATTTCCAAGCTGAAGATTTATACTTTTTTTTTCCTTTTTTAAATTTCAATTTAATGTTTGATTTGTTTTGGCGCTTATAGTTATGTTTCAGTTTCACGTTCGTTCACACGAACCCTTTGGCTTTGGTTCTTTTATTTTGCTTGTTTAACGTGTTTTATTCGTATGGATCGCGTTCTGAGAGGCACAGGTCGGCAAGGAGACTCGAATCTCAAGTATGAACGAATCATTCGTTATATTCTTTCTTGAAGTTTAGTTCACTTTAAGAAACAGAATCGAACATACTACATTTGAAATATTTTAAGAAATAATTTTCACATCTGCTCAAGTCCACTTTTTTAGTGTGTTTATTTATTTTTTACTCTAATAACTAATTGATTATATCCCTTACTTTAAATAATAATCTTTTTGGGGAAAAGTTATATTATATGATCCATGATCGAAAACTGCAACTCTGCAAGATGTTTCTTTCTTTCCAGATAAATAATGGAGGCTTGTTTATGCTCCCGCTTTTCAAAAGTGTGATGTGGCATGAAATGTATTGAATGGTAACTTTAAATTGGCAATTCTTTGAAATGAAAGATCGGCAGGTATTCATACTCATATGTTCTGACTCAACTATTTTTTATCAGTTCAGCTTTTAAAAAAGATATTGTGGTATCTTCTTTCAGGTACAAATTAACCCCAGATGTAATTATCAAAACCAAAAGATATGTATAAATTTTTAATTCGCTTCAACCGCTCACAGTCCACAAGCTGGCTTCACATGTTATGTTTATTTCGCAATTAAATACAGTTTCAGTTTCTATCTAAGATACTGACAAGATTGAAGACAGACTTTCATGAAAAGCGATAGGGTGTCATTAATCTTTAATTACTCTCGTAGAAATTAACCACTGTTTGGATGTTTTGGTCAATTTTCAAGGTTTTCTTTCTTTGTTTCAACAGAATATTTTATAAATTTTTAAGCAAAACCGCGGGTATCTTATAAATTTTTAAGAAACTCCAAAAGTTTATAGTTTGATACTCTTCTACTTCAGAAATGCTACTTAGTAAAATTATTTTAATTTGCGTTCCATTTCAGTATTATATGTTAAATTAAACTACACTGCACTACGAAAACTCTGTATCATTTCGCCGGTTTCAAACGAGTTTTTCAAGAAATAAAGAAAAGCTGCAGCTTTAATTAATTCTTATTCGATAACACGTAATTGAAAATTTCTGTCGTAAACCTTTCAACTTTATAATTTTAATGAATGCTATTTCGCAAAAAGATATTCGTGAAAAACAGGTCTGCTACAAAATAATGTTTTGTTTTTCATTCATCAGTTAAAGAATTTAAATGTTACCATAACATGCTGGCCAAATGCAGGTGCATTTTGTTTTCATTCATATCAGCTTATGGCACTGTTCGTGAGGCCGTCTTCCAGTTAAAACCAGTACAATCAAATAGCAAAGCAAAAATAAAAATGTTTCAGTTGATTAAAGATCAAAATCGGCGAAAGGAGATATCGTATATATCTTTCATAAGCATTCACATTGAAAATCGCCACTAGAAACTCGCGACTAAGCGTGAATAAACACTAGATAAATTATGCTGTTTACAAAATGATTCACAATTTGAACAAAAGACTCCCACATTTTGGCAATGTTTATGAAGAAACTAAACAGACGTGAAGTAAATTAATAAATGTAAAGATAAAATAATCTAAATCATTCTGTCATGTTCTGTGTTTTCGTTTTGTTTATGTTTAAAATATTAACTTCGCCGTAGTTCAGTTTAACTGATTATAACATCATCGTCAAACACAAGAGAAGGAAAATACAGACAAGATACTAAAATACTAAGTCAAGTTGAAATAATTTTTTTCAAACAAACAATAGACGCCATTAATAAAACAAAAGAAACTCGTTTATTTTTTTCGTATGGTTTGAATTGGAAGCAGTAGATTCTTGTGGAAATGTCAAACAAAAGATCAGAATTTTTTGGAAAACTATATTGTCCTTCAAATATTATTGACTGGAGCTAAGGTAACATTTAACAGGAAATTAAAATCTTACACTTTATTTTCAAACTCTTGTTAAATTTCTAACATGGCAGATGGTGTTTTATAGTTTCAAAACAAAACGCGTATTTTTTTTTTAATCCCCGTGAAAAATTTTTTCCAGAAACGCATTTGAATTAAATTTGTAAAACGTACTTTATATAATCGGTTTTAATAGTAATATTCCAGAAAGTAAAAAGATCATTAAGTCACCGAGCTTACGTTACGGAAGGGCAAAACATTATTGTAGCAACAAAGAAATAGAAAACTACAAATTAATATTTTGAAATTAGATCAGTTTCATCAGTTTTGTATTCTGAGGCCATACGGCACTTTAAACTTAAGTGTAATTTTGGTTGAAAGATTTCCAATCCTAAAATGTCTGTTTTTTTTGTAATCTCACCGCACTTCAATAATCAAGGAACAAAACGATCTTTAATAAACATTCAAACCACTTAGTAGCGGTATAGTTTTACAGAGATGTTCTATCCACTAATGATAGACTCTTTTTATTAAGACTTCCGAATTCAATGACGTCTGAATGGATTTGTGTAAGAGCAACTCAAACACAACTTAAACCCGACATAAAATTACCAGTTCGCTCAAAAAGATAACCGGCTGAAAGGCATCATTGCTTAGAACCGACATCCGGATAAAGAACGTAAGATTGAGAGCAATAAAAGATCGACACGGAATTTTGCTGCTGATCTACTGCGAGGATTTTCTTGAGTGTGTGCAATTGAGTTACTATTACTTCACCTTGGAGATAGTTTGTATTTGTTGGCACAGTTGAATATTTTATCACACAGGACTCTGCTAAGATAAAACAAAGAAACTCAAAATTTACTTTGGGATTTTTGGTGTGAACAAATAGCTAATTCCCTGTAACTTATACATACCCAATCCAATTCTAATTAGACAAATCATTACTCGATATTTACTATATATACATTTTTTTAAAAATTCACTGTTTCAGCACTTTTTCGGCAATCGGTTTATTTCGCTCATATTGACTGATGCGTGCGCTTTTAAAAAAATTAAAATTAAATCTTTGTTTCGAAAGCCGCTTTAAATAGGAGTTTGATAGCGTCCCTGAAACAGTTCTCAGAATTGACCATAGCTGAAAACTATATTGAATTTTTAAAAAGAATTGAAGGCTATTATATCGACAATGAGTAATAAGAATTAACAGTAGGTTTTCAGTTTCAGGGAAAACATTACAAAGTTATAACTTCTTCCGGTTTTCGCGTAATCATTAATATGATCGAAAAAGTGTTCTCCTGGCTGTAAAATAAATTATAAGTATGACACTTCGAATTATGTTATACCTCGTCGAAAAAGGATTTAAACTCAGTTATTTCATAATTCTCACAACATATTTCGTTACAACTATAATAGAAATAACAAATTGAAAATGTTTTTGATCGTGAATAAAGCTTATTTAATTTACAATGTCCCAATTTGAAAAAGTTGCTGAGTTATATTTTCTTCAGGGCGAATGCTCCAGAGCCTACACATTTTGTTTGTAAAACAGAAATGGTAATATACGACTCATTATATAATCATTGAAAAGTCACTATTGTCGTTCCAATTAAAATTTGAATGCAAATACTGGGTCTGACCTTGCATTTCAACACCAAAAGATCGATATTATTGATTATTCTTTGATAATTTCTGCAGCTCCTGCACAAGTCATTCACACCTTCGACATTTTGCTTCCCATTCATTTCAATAAGAGTTTAAAATTTACAGCTTCGCGCGTTGAAAATTGCAATTAGATGTTATTCTAATGCACATAAGTCCCTACGCCGAGCCAACAAAATAACCATTCTGGACTCATTATCAAGCTTTAGACAGGTGACTAAAAGGAATCGCGAAAACAGGTGAATGAAGTGACCATTGAAGCTATATCTACGACTCGTCATTTGTCACTTTGCAGGGCACCTGCCGAGCGCTATAAATTACTGTTCAATTTGTATTGTTAGCTTGTTGCTGCAAAACTTACAATTTCCGGATTAAACTATCCTCTGTTTTGCCTTTATTCTATCCACATCTTTTATAAAGTATTGTTTGACAGGTTAGGAAGACACCATGAGGTAGATTTATTCATTTACAAAAAATTTAGCTTTGGGCTTTGCTTGTTTCAATTTGTCAGTTTTCGTTTAGTTTTCTTTCTTTCTTTTTTTTACCTTTTGTGGTTGAAATGAAAACATTACTCTGACAAACAAAAACTTCTCGCTCTGTCCATGGGATGTCTATTGATAATTAGATATGAGAAATAATATATCAACAACCAAAAAACCTTGGTTTTTAACGGCACAATGGAGTACACGTCTTTGCTCGATGAAACAAAATGAGTATTGGCATAATTTGAAGTCTATATAAACACAGTTTAACGAGGTTTAAAAGACTTGAATGGATTGTGATCAAAATTGAATTCAGGGCACAAAAATGACCAACTTTTTTCGAAGAAAGTAATTGAGAGCGCCCTCCAAGTCACATCTTCGTTTTATAATCTTATAAATTTTCAAATTCTTTACAGGATTTTCATGTTGTTGTTTTGAGATAGCGATGATAATCACTAAACTGGGTTTACACGGACTGGTTTCCCGTTAGTCTAATGTTATTTCAAATAAAGAAAGCCTTCGGGTTATAAGCGTAAAAACAAAAAAAGGTACAATGTTTTATTTTATTTTGCCATCTATGCAACATTCGATCATATATTGATAAACCGCAGTAATAATTTTCCAAAGAAAACACATATTCAGCGATGTACCGTATATTACAACATGTCATAAACCAAAGTACTTATTTCGAAAGAAACGCGATTCTGCGAAACGATGCAATTTGCCTCGATTGAATTTCAAGAAGTTCGACGCGCTTTTCGCAAAATAAACAATGTTTTCATATTTTTAACTTATACAAAATTGTCATACAAAAGTTTTGAGTTACAGAAAAATTTTCTAATAATAATAATAATAAAGTTCTCTTCGTTGTATTTAGTTTTGTAGTAATTGTCTAATATTTTTGTATATAGTCAAGACATCTAGTTAATATGAATTTAAAGTTCAAATTATACTTTGTAAATTAGATAAGCCTGTATCCTTGGGGCATTTTGTATCAGAAAGAATCGAATACATCCTCGCTCAAGGGTGGAATTTATTTACGTCTTTACTTAGGCCGAATTTAATTGTTATTTTCACTAAAATCTAGCCTTGCCTGCTTCTCATATGGCCAGATGTGCGCCCGCTACCGACCGCATCAAGCCACTGATCCAATTCGCGAAACTGATATCTTAAAAGCAGTTTCTCTTTTTCAATTTACATTAAATTCATATCTCCACATTGTGCAAGTCTTTTCCGTTTATAATATATATATATATAACGTTTTGAAAACACTATTGTGACTTTTAATACTTTTAAAGCCATAACTTTATATATATTCTTCTTCATCAGTTTTCAATAGGTATAGCGAAAAACAATTTCAAAATTAAAACTTAAGACTTGGAATTTATTTGTATTTTTTGTATTTTTAAACAATTTTATTTAAATTTTATTTTTTGTTTAATTAAAGAAACAAAACTATACAAGAGAAAGATATTTATTCCACGATATTTATAAAAACCGTTAACTACTCTTTCCTCGAAACGAATTATTATAAAGGGCAAATTTTGTTCATCCAAATCTGATTTTACTGTTCCTAAATAAATCGATAAATCGTTACGTTATTTTTCTTTTTCGTTTGTAGAATCGTCACTGCTTTTACTGCGTTGTAACGAGATTTCACTTTCAAAGTCTTTACCACTTGTTGGCATTGTACTGTTCGCTAAATTTGGCGACGAGTGCGAAGTAGATATTCGTGGATCAACATAGAGAGACAAAAATCTTGTTGGATGATTTCCTTTGCTCCTGTTTGGATCAAATGCAAACGCCGCTACTGGCCCAGATGGACCGGGATAAAAGTGTGTTTTCGCCTGACTGGGCAACGGAGTAAAAGCAGAACGCGGACTTCCCATGAACGGATCGCTTCTTCTGAATTTAAAACCATCTCCTACTCGCTGATGGGGATAGTCGCCGTGAAGTTCTTGAACGTACGTCGGCCAGGGAGATGAATCTACTAAAACTGTGGGATCGTTTCTACATTTTGACAAAACATCTTCGATAGCTTGGACTAGATCGCCGCCACAAGACTGTAAAATCAACTGTAAAACACTGACTTTTATCTTTGGGAATATCTTTATTAGAAGCTCAATTGAGGAAGAACGACGGAGCGATTGTGCAGAAGAAAGCGGATGGTGACTTGAAAATGGCGGCTTTTCTGTTGGTTCAAATTCAGACATTACTCGACGCCGTTTCTCCGCAATAGGATCTGAAATTATCGAGCCAACGGAGAAGTGGCGTGGGCCAATTTCGCTTTGAATGTTTGCTTGATGTTGTCGCTTTATACCTGTGGAATAGCGAAAAAGATTGGGCAAAATTAAGACAAAATATCTCTAATTAAATGAATTTTATTATATCAAAAAAACCTTTAAGTCTTTTCAATCTACCAGATGTTCTAGTTTTGTGTTGTTTCAGGGTCCCACTGGCACACCCGAGACAACGATAAGTTTTCCTAAACAACTGTGTTTTTAAAGGAAAAGCTTAGTTAGCCCATGGCAAGTTGTTTTAGTAATAAAACCTAAAACTGCCTCAGTTTGATACTTTGATAGCTTTTGACGAGACATGAGTTGTTTTTCCCCCTTGTCAATGCAAATGAATGTTTTAAAGCGCCCTTGAAAGTCAGTGTATAAGCTGTGACGAAATATAAGTTTTTAAAACGCGGTTATTTTGTGTAACCGCATTGAAATGCAATATAAACTTTGCGTTTTTGTTTATCTCTGTGTGCAAGGTGGTAGAAAAACTGAAAAAAAAACAAGAAATACTCTGTAAAAAATTTCCAGCTTATACTATTTCAGATTTCATTTGTGTTATGCTATACAGAAAATCCAATATGCTAACTAAAAATTACTTCAATACTAACACGAAAATAAAGTCTATTTTGTTTCTGTTTGTGACACCTCTAATGAAAATTGCCAAACGCTTTTGTAAGATCATAACTTATGAATCAATCATGAAACAATCCATTGACGTTCTTTTCTTTCTAACTTAAATGAAAACAGGAAAATATCTTTTCTCTTCGAAATCGAAATTGGATACACAATGAAAATAGTTTGAATACTGATGCTTTTGCCTTTTAAAAGCAGTTACATCACACATTGAAAATCGCAAAAAAGGAAATGAAGAGTATTGATGTTTCCCGTTATTAATGTACTCTTATAAATAAACCATCTAAGCTGAAAAAGGGAGAGAAAAAAAGAAAACCAACCATAATTTACTTTGTTTTAAAGAGTTTTACTTTTAGTTGGTCGGTAAATGAAAATCATAAACGCAAGTCTTCATGTGTGGGTGTGTACATATGCTCCGTTAGCAACAAAAATAGTTGCATCATTTGAGAATTAAAAATTTGATATTTTTTTCGCTAACTAGCAATCGCAGTTGGATACTAAACGAAAGATAAGAAAATATTAATAGAACGTGTTCGAAACTATAAAGATACAAAGGCCGAGTCTGTTGCTTTCGTTATCGCGCAAAATTCATATTTAATCTCCAGATAAACGGCTGCAAAAGTGACAGATAGTTTGTCGTTCATGACAAGAATTGTCACAAGCCTTCAAAATAGGCCAGAAGAAAATCAGTATTTGAAATGAGATTATTAGTTCTTTTACTGACTAGTGACAAGTTTTAAAAATAATTTAAAATGGATGACGTTGTTTGGAATTGTATCTTTTTACACGTATGTAAAACACGATACTAAAGAACACGATCCTCTGAACTGAAGTTTCGTAAATAAAAAAGAGTTGAAAAAACATGAAATCAGCATTCTTACCAGTAAAGTGTTTAGTAGAACTAACCTTGTAAGTGTTGGGGTAGGTTTCCTGGAAATGGCCGAAACGCAGAACAAGTGCAGTCGATACGGCCATCATGCGAATGGCTGACACCGTGTACCGTTTGTTCTGAGTGGAGAAAATGCCCAGGGCCACAAACAGTTTGCTGGCGAGGTTCTAACGATAAACAAAAGGCTCCCATGAATAACTTTTCTAAACCTTTAATAAATAAACTCCATATAAACTCAATTCATTATACTTCAAATTTTTGACTGGGAAACGATTCTTATAGAATTTCGTGAGAATTTTACCCTTCCCATCCAAAAACGCTTATTGCAGATTCCATTATGTCAACAGCCAAATGGAGTTGAATAAAATAAATTTGTGATTGTAGAAACTTTGTTTTTAATTAGAAAAGTTGCGGTTATAATTGCTGGTTGAATATTGAAGTTGTATCTCTGTTTTCTTAAAAGTTCACTTGACGAAGAGGAAACCAATGGTCTTTTAAAAAGCTGTTTTATCTATGCAAATAAAATGCCATATTGTTGATTTGTGTTTTTTTTTCTTTTTTTCTTCTTTGAAATATCGCGCGGCAGGTTGGCAAAAAGAAACTCAAAACTTCCGCCCTGTTTCAACAAGCAAACGAAGAAAAAATAACGCGGCCTGTGGTTAATGGAGAAACCATCTTTACTGTGTGCGTCATGTTTTACAACGGTAATATAATCAAAGCATGATGCGCCACTATTTTGACATACTGTATCTTCGTAAGTATCTATATTTATTGTTTTAAACACGTAATTCTAGATTTTAGAAATTGTAAAATGGGTTCACGGCGGTAATTCATAACAAAAGGCGCCTAATCAACGGGGCTGTCTTTGATCATAAAAAAATTACCTGGGAGTTTGTGAAATGGTTGAAAAGCGTTCGTGTGACCCTCTGTTTCCGTACATGAATCGTGCGGAGGGGACGAAATCTCCTTTTTTATTTCTGTTGAAAAAAGAAAAAAAAGTAAAGAATGCTTAACTAAAATAAAGTATCATCTAGAAATTCCGTAATAAATAGCTACCACAACAGAAATAAATACAAGAGGATATTTGTAGTTTCATATCTAACCGAAGCAATAATTTTAAGATGTTTTCAACCTTGAAAGAGCTTCCCGTTTTACTTTGAATATTACAATTAGGAGTAAGCCTTCAAAATACGTTAATGAATTATTTCCCTGCTTTTATTGGATTGCTTTTTCCATTTGCTCTCTTTTTTGTTTATTTCCACAAAATAATGTTTCTTTTATTTGGAGTAACTCGTCTCTTCCTACATCATATGGTTTGTATATAAGATATAATTAAAAACATCACCACGAAGTGCTGTAACAAGAATCTTTGTATCAAAAGATTTTAATAATTACATGTACAAAACTAAAGGTTTGGATAGGCAACAAAACTAAATCAACGCCCTTTATGAAAAATTAGTGTTGAAGTCATCATTGAAATCAATTTCAGGTCCAAAGTAGTTAATAACAAATCTTTGGGCTGGTTCGATCTTTTTAGTCAGTTTGACAGAAGCAAATTAATTCACTAAACTCAACTTTCCAAAGAAATACTTTTCACTTTAAAGTTATTGTTTGTAGATCTTATTGCTGTAACGATAAATAGTTTTGATTTTCTGCGGCGTAGCAAAAAAAGAAAGAAAAAAAACCTATTACAACATTTTTAAAACCCCGCAGCATGTGTCGTAAATCATAAAAATTAACGAAACGATTCGACGTTTGTGGAATATTTAACTATGTAACAATATGACACAAAAGGGGGAGGAATACCAATTAATCAGTCTTAAAAACTTTTAAAAAACGGCTGTAGATTGACTCTGAAGAAATTAAAAGGGAAAGGAGTACTATTTACCTGGACAATCGTCGGTGTTGCTACTGTTTTGATCGTTGTTGTTGCTACTGGCATTTGGTGAGGAAGGAGCTGAAGCGATCTCTTCTTCTTCACCGCTCTTCTCCCTCATTGCCATCGCCGTAAAGACATCTCCTGGGGGAAGGGGGGACCTCTGTTCCTGCATTTGTTGTCTTCGTAATGCCACTTGTGCGGCTAAGACTCTTTGTCGTTCAGCTATCAAGAGACACTTGGGACACAGGCAGTCTCTCCAACGACAAAACCCTTTATGCCCTTTGAGGATGGAATCATACCCATGGTTTCTGCATCTTGCACATTTCGGAGTTCGTTTTTTTTCCAAATTGTTGTTTCCCTGCGTAAAACTCATCCCACAGTTTTGAGAAAATGAATCAAAAGTTTGTTATATCCACTAGCTGCTTCTTTTTCCGAAAGACTGCGTTAAGAGCTTTTTGCGAGTTCAGCTTGTTCCTTACTCGTAGCAAACTATCGAATAACTGTGTAACAAGGAATCTAGAAAGATACTACTATATAGCCAGTCCTCTTGCCTTCACCACTCAAATGAATAATTACTAGAGAGATCGCGATTGGTTTATTTAGTGCTGCCCTTTAAAAGGTGATTTAATGAAGAGGAAAGTTTCATTGTTGGATACAAATTGTGATTGGCCACAGACTGTCGTGAAGTTGGCCACCTGGGTACCAACTCCTATGCGTAATTTTATCAGCAGGTGCAATCCTTCTAAACACCGCAGACAAAAGCCGTTAAAACCCAACGTCAAAAAGGTGAACTTTTAGCAAACATTTGCGATGCCTCTGTGAAGTTTTTTCCTAATGAGATCAAAAGAGCAAACTACCATTAAACCGCAGCATGCGCCTTGCTCTGGAGCAAAAAATAATCTCCCGATACTGGTCAATGTCGGTCAGATAACCAAAATGAATCTTGAGTATCCACAAAACGACGTTCGTATTTCTCGGGGCATATTTTTTTTCCCATTGTAACTCTTACAAGATATGCAATGCTAATGTGATTTCTTTTAATTTCTTAGTGATAATATTTTAATCTTTTAATCAATGATGTTTCAAGAAAGTGAGTGTAATTAAAACTTTAAAATGGTTGTGACGTCTTCGGTTTGTTTTCGTTTCAATTCAAGCATTGAAAGGAAATCCGCTCGGGAGTTATTTTTGTTTTAGAATACACTTCCTGTGGAAAAGGTATTAATAATTCATTTTACTTAGTTTGGCTACCTTTACCGAAATTAAATTGATTCCTAATTTCATAAAAACTCTAATTGCTTTCTCATTACGACACTGCATCACAAACACTGACATATCCAGCACAACAAACAACAAAGTTGAATTAAATTCCCAACGAGTCAACTTGAAGTTTGACTGTAAATGTTCCGAAAATATTTTAAAAGTGTACAGTCGCATCGTTCATTTCCACTTCATAAGGCAGTAAACTTTTAATAAATTAAAGAATAAACAAGATCAATTCTTATAAAAGAATAGTTTACTATGATAACCAAATGCGAATTAATACACACGGTTTTCTTCCACAAATTTAATTCTCGCAGGTGGCCTAAAGAGAAACGGCAGTTTGCTTTAAAAAGCAGATATTCACAGTTTTTAAGCAATAAACATTTGAATGCATTTCAATGCCAAGTAACTGGTAGAGTTGTTAAAATACTGTTATTTTTTAATGTTCTCTTTAATACCGCAGTTGTTTCGAATGCTAGATTTGTTTTTCGTTTTGTTACACGGCTAACTGTACCAGTTAACAATTTCAGGCAATTTTTTTTGCGCGTGAATTTATAAAAGCATTCGCGGAAACAAGCTTTTCGCAGATCGAAGATGTAAAAAGATTTGATTTACGAGTGTTAAAAAAGCTTGAAGAATCAATTTTCTAAACGGTAGGAGACAGGATCATTTACTGATCTTATCAGTAAATCTTTTGGAAATCAGAAAATTTAATAAAGGTTTTAACTTTAAGTATATTTTCGCCTTTAATAATCTGCAACAGGTTTTGCTGACAAACATTGATAATACAAGCAATTTTCTGATGCTATCAGAAAAAAAGGTATATTTGTTTAGAAACAAGTAAATTTAAAAGCTGGATACTCTTGGTCATTGCAGTTTTTAGAATTCATTAAGATATTACAGTATCGCTACACCGCAAGATTGTAGACTGAACGGGACTTTGAACTGGTGACTACAAAGCGCTTCTGTCCATTGCGGAGATGAAACAAATTGCGACTATTTGAATTTTAGATGAGAAATATAAAGTCTCTGCCTAGTCTCTCAGTCTTGCAAAGTGAACGAAAAGCCACATTTTTCAAAATAACAAAAATAGTGTTAATTATTCTTCAAGATAACGGATGGAAATCATGTTTCATTGAAGCTTTCAAATGAACATGAAAATACATCTTGTTTTCACTAATTTCATTTCAAGTACTGATAAACTTTGAGTTAAAAAACTGCCGCAGATAGAAAGGTTGCCTTGACACACTGGGGCGACATTTTCCAATCCGTTTACACACACAGGGGAAAATTTTGTTTATACTCAAGAAATATACTGTTCTTGAGTTGTTAAATGGAAACGTGTGGACCGCGGCTTATTCAGGAAATTAAAAAAAAAACATGCAAACATTAAATTGTGTCCAGCCATAGACATTTTACTCACAAATCACGAAGTCAAATGACATTAAATTAGTTTATTCGATCCTGAGTTATTAAATACCCCGCCGACTTAAAAACTGACTTCCGAGCAATTCTCAATAAAATAAACATTTTAATGTGGCATCTAAATTCATCAAGACGCTTAACAATGGCTAAAATAATGTAGAACCATCTTTAATAGAGCTTTGATTGAACGAGCCCTCAGGCCGCTTTCATAACAATATATCTTATTCTATCGCCAGTTATTCTTATAGTCAACCAGAAAAAAATTATTTTTCCAATTCAACCGGTTAATTTGTATGATAGTTTACGAAACAATACCTAACAAAATCCAGCAAAAAACCCACATACATAAATCATAATAATAAAACATCGAAGTTTGTATTCAACAGATCGCAATAGCACTTGGAAATGCGGAAAAAAAAACTAATCTAAAAACAAGTAAAACCGATCGAGTTGTCCCTTTAACTTGATTCGGGTTTAAGATTGGTTAACCCGCGTAATAAAAATCAGACGCCATCTTTTAAAGATCCTGTGTTTTGCCGTTCGAAAAAAGTTTTTTTTTTCTTTTTCAGAACACAAGCAAAGGTGTTTATCAATGAAGTGTAAAGCCAGATCAAATCTCATCCGTTCTGTTTTGCTGAATTGGATTGTAGATAACCAGCTCTTGCCGTGCAGTAACAGCACGATATTGCCCAGCATGGTGTGCACTTGCTAATGAATTAATTTTGAGTTTATGATCAACGGTTATTGACTGTACAGGCAAATATATTCAAAGATTACACCAATTAAGACAGGAAGATTCTATTTACATAAGTGGATGATTTTGTACCTTGGGAATAACTACAGATTGGCGAGCTCTTCGTTTTTCTATTATTATTTTTACAAAACACAATGCTTCGTTTAATTGGGCGGATTATTGAACAGTTTCTACTGTTAAACAATGACATCCTTGATTGAAGGCGCTTTAACAAGAGTCCACGAACGAAATCAAGACTTGAGGCTAAAAAATCTTGTCCTCACGCAAAGTTTTACTCTACAACAATAAAGCGATGAATATCAATTGCCTTAACTTAATTTTTCGTTTTTGTTTCCGTTGGGAATATATTTTGTGTGACAGTTTCCCGTCTGCTCTGCGGAGGGCACCTGTAAGTCAAGATTTGCTCTGTAGCTCTAACACACAAATAAAAACAAAGGCTTCCCATGACTGTAAAAGCTGTTCTTTATCTGCTTTTCTTGAGTATATCATATTTTAATGAAAGTTTAAAACTATTTTGCAACAATAATGCAGTTTTGTGCAGGCAGACCTGCTTGAAAGCTTAAAAAAGTGTCTTACAAAGCGAAATGAAGAAAACTTGGAAAAAACGTAGACTGTTTGCCAAGGAAAAGAAATAAATTGAAATAACAAAAATAATAGCAGCTTTACAACAGAGATAACATAATTTTGTGCAAGACGTCAAAGTACTTACCTTTAAATCTCTTGAAGTCAAATTATTGCTGCATCACAGAATTCGAACGCTTTACTTCTTTGGTGTTGTCTAATCTTTGATCTTTCGTTCGAACTGAATGATTTCAGCAAAATATGCAATCACGATTTTGTTTTTTTTTTTCTTTTGTAACTTATATTTGTTCAACTCTAACGCACTGTGGCCATAAGATGCGGCAAAATAAATACAAATAAGCAGAAAGCAACCATATAGACCATATTCAACTTTATCAAGGATGTTTAAAACTTTAAAATTAACTGGCACTGGCAGTTATAATGAAGTTTTGTTCAATTGACTGATTATTGCTACCAACTCGATCCGAACTTTTCATACTCACACAATGTGATCCATTGAGAAATCCGAATCTTTTCTCTTTAGTCTTTAGTATCTGATTATCTGTAGCGCCTCATTGAAAGAAAATGTGAAGTTGTTAATGCTAATCCAAGGGGTTCAAAGTTTTACAATACTTGGTTGGGTAACAAAACCGACACTTCAAAGGAAAGCTTTATCAATGTATTTGCATTTCACTATTTCGCATTGTTCCAGGCAAAATATCTCAGGTGTCGGTTTTAGTGTGAGACGTGTTCGTAAGGTCTAACAAAAAACGAAATATATATTTTTGAAAACGCTTAAACAACTCCATTGTCTTCTGACTGTTTCAATTTGAGCGGCAGTTAATGACAGTCTGGGATTTTCGCACACAAGAAGTTCATGTACAGCACTCGTGGATAGCTTGAAATTCTCGCTCTTATAGTCACGTTCAATTTTACAACCCTCGTGTTTCTGTACAAATATTTGTGTATATATTACAATAAGAAGTAGAAAATATATTTTAGTATATAAGGAGATTATCATCGTACCGAGAAAAGTTTCAACTAGTAATTGAAATAATTCCCCAATTCTTAACTCCTAATAATTTGTTACCTTACTATTTTAGGATTAACACTTGTCGGTGTCCTTCAAGAAAAAATTAAGATTAATGTCAGTCGAGCATTAATCTAAGTTCGGTTTGAGAATGACCTCGCTTTTAACTTCGGTACAGTCGCCAACCAGAGTAAAACACCTTTTTGTATATAAAGCTGGTGAAGCTAATAAGCAAAAAACAACAATCGTTTTTGGAAAGAGCCAGCGATCGCCCTTGACTTTTCGTTAAACGTAAAAAATTTTTTTTGATTTCTTCATTTCTAAGTTCTAAAACTGTCACAGCCTTATCAGTAATGAACGCCACGACAGTCGATCTGCTACATGTTTTAAGTGTATAAAATAAAATTGTATAGAATAAAATTGTTTTTACTCCTTAATTTACATTAAAAACTGCAGCCAAGCTGTGAGGTAAACTCAACTATAACAAGGAAAAGTTACCGTTGCTAAATGTACAAAGTTCAAAAGACGCTCAGGAATACGCAACGATTTTAAAACATAGTTTTACATTTCATGACTAGATGAGAATTGACTCCTATTTTCACGAAAACGATGACACTTTCTATGCGAGGCTCATTATTCCGTTAGACGTTGGCTTAGTTCGTGCATCAATTCATTGTCGGTTAAGCTGGTGATTGTTCGTATTCTGCACGATGAAAGACACAGAGACGCAATTAAGCTTAGTTTGTGGTGTGAATCACAATTGAGCAGATCTGCCTAAATCTGTCGCCTTTATACAACTAATAAAAACTAATTTTTCCTCTCATGAATAGCATGGCATTGAAAAGTTGGACGATTTGAGCGTCCGAAACACGAAGTGAGACTAATTTCAACACAACGACATAAAAATGGATGTGCGACACAGATTTATATTTTTATGAATATAGAAACTTCATGTCTTGTCTGTTTGAATAAGTGCAGGAAAATTGAAAAGCAAAACAATGAAACCGAAGGTGAGAAAACGTTATACTGTTTCTTTTCTCTACATTCTCAATTGTTTCTTAAAACATCTCACACGAAATAATCGTTTACAAACTCAATTAAATTGTGGCATTCCTCAATAGTTGAACTTAGATGCACAGTATATTTCTATTACTTTTTACTGAGTCTACAAGTACACAAACCCGTCAATCTGGACCAGCCCACCTTCTTTATACTGCAAGATAAACTTCCTGGTTTCATGCTGTTTTTGAGTTCATTCTTATTCACGAAAGAACCAAAATCGAATACACGCTAACTTTTTTTAATAAGAACAACTTTGTAAGAATAACGAGGCTCAAATTTGCCAAAATTTAAGAACAAGCCCAGGCTGAGGCTTGATAACTAGGAAAAATTTTGTGCTGGAAAATTGACTAAAACTTAGCGATACAGCATAAAACATAAAAAGATTCACTATAAAGACTGCTCAATAAACAATGAAGGTAGTTCGCCTCTAAATTCAGCCGTACAATAAATGTGTACATGTGGTGCAAGGCGCTTCGTTTTCCGATATCTTGTTTTATTTTGCTTTTTCTTCAATAAAAACCGCTCACAGAAATAAGAACAAATTAAAAACAAATTGAGGCTGAAATCGCCAAAAAAATAATGAGCTTCAGCAAAATTTACTGGTTCTTATAAAAAAGCGTGTTTGGTCGTTCACTTGTAAAAATGCAGCTTATAATTTTTACAGAAATGTCAGCGTGATGTTGCATTTATAATAATATTTTTGTTTAGAGAATTTGAAAACGAAAAAAGGATTTGACTGTTTGCCGAACGGTTCAGTCAAAGTAAATACGTCGACTTTGAGAGGCTTTATAATTTAGTTGTACTAGGACAAGAAAATGTTTTCAAAAACACCACTGTTTAGAAGAACTGAATAAAACAATTTGTTAATGTACTTGTTAATATAATATAAGTGGAAAACTTCATTTAAGGAAATTACTGAACAAGATGCTAACATTTCATTATTTGTGTGATGTGAATCGTACTTTTTTTCGAAACAGAAACAAAAAACAGCGGCATACTTACAAAATTGCAAATATATTGACTTTGTTAGCTATATGAAAAGTGGCCATAAATTCTACATAAATTAGACTATCTAGTTTAATTTGTTATAACCAGGGTAATTTCTTTCATATATCTGAATGATTCTCTTGAAGATATGCTTGTAGCAATCGGTAAAAATATAAAAGACAAACACATAAAAAGCCTGATATTCCTCAATTTTCTGCAGAAGATCATACCAATTTCGTTTTTCTTTCGAAACTTGTTCAACACAAAACTTTGATTTTGGAAGTATTTGCTTACATTTGTTTATATTTAAATATATAATGCCACTTGGAACTGTTGTCATTTTTAATTATTGCAACTCTATAGGTCCACTAACCTTTTTATATAAATACACAAAAAGATTGAAAAACGCCGTTATAAATTAACAGACAATCAAATTTGCCGCTAAGTGCAAGTTCGGAAACTATTTTACGATGTTAGACAAGTAGTATTCTGTGCAATAAAAGCAAAAGTGCAAAAACCTAATTACATTATTAATGAATTAGTTTAACTATTCTTTTTCTCGTGTTAATAAATAATATTGTATTGACAATTTCAGAAAATCAGAAAGAAATCACTATGTCAAACTAGCGCACCAAGCCATAAAGCGGGAAGAACAAAGCAGTTAGCCACGCTTTCTAGATGAGTTTTTATAAACTTTATATTAAAATATACACCATACTCAATCTGCCTTTAAATAAATGAGGTCGGAATTCTGAGTCATATGCATATGGAGCGTAAATGTAAACAAACTAAAAACTCAGGATGTAATTTCAGTTTTATTGGGTTTCTCTAAATTAAATTAGATTCTGATAATGTACCGTATATAAAACAATTTTTTTGTATTAAAATTTCCATGGGCCGGAGTAAGTGAAGTTTTTTGGTGGTGGAAAAATGTATCTTGTATAGGCAGGAGTGCTTCGTGTAAGTTTTCACGAATTTTCAACAAAATAATTAAAACTCTTTGATATATATATTTTTATATCTAATGCTATAAGAATCAACTCTTGAAATGAAAGAATGCGATTTACGATCTCTTTCGCTTCCTTTGTCAGTTTAATCCATTGCTTTTATCACAGCTCCCATGCATTTCCATTATTAGTTAATTTCTACATCGTGACACTGATATATTCACTTAATATTCTAAAGATTCAAAGATTCTCTGAAAAATTTCATTGGAACACCTTGGAATTTGGAATTGATTATATTTTTGCAAGAGGTCTCAGAGCAAGATACACAGAAAAACTATATTTGAAGCATGAACTCGACGAAACTAAAACAAAATTCATTCAAAGGTTTTTCGCTCCATGCACTGATATTGTAATAATATCTAACTTTTGTTACATGGTCCGATAAGAATGCTGAAGCGACAGACAGAGAAGTTATAACTGTCCAATTTTTCTCAACTATTCTGGAGTATTCATTTCAAGAAATGATCGTATTTTATAACTGGCACAGTAAATAAAGACGAAAAAGGTAGACACCATATATACTGCCTTTTTAATTGCGCTGTGTTTCGATTTCATTTCGCAACTAAACGGCTGCTCGTCTCAGTTTACCAATTAAGGTTATGGGATCCAAATTAGGCGGCTGAACTTTTTATCCATCCGATAAACCTTGTTAATCAGTCCTGTCACATCTTAAAAAGGCAAGTACGTAATTGCTATGAATAGAGTCATTTTGCTATTTTCCATTCATTAAGATTAAAAGGAACGACATCACGCCCTCGTGAAATCAGCCGACAGTGTCAACACGTCCTGCTCGTTTATAATGACGGCGACTTTTAGTCGCAGGAAGCTTTTAGGAAACAAAAAGCAAATAAACTTCCCGACATCGAGGCGATCAAAATCGTTACAAACGCCCTAAGAGCAAAGTACGATTGCATTCCATGGACGCTCTCTGCATGCGAACAGTTTCAAATTAATACTCTGCAACCTTTTTATTACCGTCTCCAAAGTCTTAGCAGAAACACCGCAAATCACACTTCCTCTCGCCTTATCTAAAATACTATTTGCGTTTTAGCAAATGGTAATGTTTCAGAAAAAGTTTGCCTTCTTGTAGAACACACCATAAATAATAAAAATTTCTAAGCAAAATGATTAAAACAAAATAAAGTACTATATCAAAGACCGTAAACTGATTTACAAAAATAAAACCAAAGACTTAATTTCTTCCAAATGTCCATGGATTTCTTTTTCAATCTGATCTTCCTCCGGACTTCACTGAATTCAGTGCTAAACCTCAAAACCACAGCAGTACATGATTATAACTAAACAAAGTTTATTTAAGGCCCAGAAACATTTTCCAATAGCTCAAATTTTTTGTTTAATCGTTTAAAAATTCCGATCATGAAAACTGAATCGACTGTTCCACTCGCTGTATAAGCCCCATTTTCAATTCACAATTTGTAACATGATCTGTACCTTAAAGTTTTGTGATTTTGTGGTGTTGCTTTTAACAAAGCTTCTTCACACCATGGCTACTATAATGAGCTCAAGTTAGTATAATATAACACACAGGAAAGCCAATTTTAAAACACGCCTGACGTCTGAACTCAGTATTTTCGCGAGTTTTCGCACCACAAATTTTAAGAATGAATGAATCATTGCATCATTTTATCTTTCTCATTATGAGTACAACCTCTTACACCATGTGGTATTAACAATAAAGAGAAAAGATTGACAAAGTTGGTATTTTACAATGTATAAAACAACTTAAAATCTGGAAGCTTAAATAGCTAAAATGATTAAAGTGAACAAAATAAAATAACTGTGTAATGTATACTATTGTCGAGGAAAAGCTTATAATTTTTGGCCAAACTCGACTTCTTACTATTTAAAAATTTAGTCTTGGGCGTAAATTATTTCAGCGTTAACGAAATTTAAGAAGG
>JAOCPT020499776.1:0-12363 GCA_026546935.2 Palythoa grandiflora
AGGAAGGGAGGGAGGAAGGAAGGAAGGAAGGAAGAAAGGAAGGAAGGAAAGGAGGGAGGGAGGGAGGAAGGAAGGAAGGAAGGAAGGAAGGAAGGAAGGAAGGAAGGAAGGAAGGAAGGGAGGGAGGGAGGAAGGAAGGAAGGAAGGGAGGAAGGAAGGAAAGCCAGACGAAAGGAAGGAAGTAAAGAAGGAATAAAGCAATAGACAAATGACAATTTCTGGCATGAAAGTGTACTATAAAACTGTTTCTCCAAGATCTGACATTATCTTTGCATCAGTTACAGTAAAACGCAACAACCAAATTGGAATCTATTTGTTTTTGTGTACTGACTGTGAATCAGTATTTCTCCCCACATGTATTTGAACACTCACACTGGTTTATACTTACATTCTGAGCGTCAATTTTTCATCATTTTATTTGCACAGTATATAGGCAGGACGTCATATTTTTAACATATAAATATATATAATTCTTATTATATGGTAGGCTAACTGAGTGGGCAAGATGAAGCGCATTCTGTGTTCTGATTGGTTACACAAGCAGGCAATATAGGACCATTTTGACCGCTCAGGAATGCAGGTTTTGTTCCGCAAGAAAAAAATTGCGTGGAGCTGAATTACACATTGAGTTTTGGGCAATGGAGTCACTAAGGGGAAGAGGTCAGTAAAAACAAAGAAAACATAGATGAGTTTCGTAAATTTATCGTCAACAAAAACCGACAAATACAAAAATTAAAATGCAAAGTGATATGAAGACATGGAAACGTTTTTTTCTTATGGAAAGCAGTAGTAAAGTGAAATTCTTTGGCCATATAATAAATCCTTTATTGAACAAGCTTGTTCGGTCAAGATGGCTGGATATTGGCCTCGTTTTTTTGTTTTGCAGACAAAGTCTCAGACCATAATAAGGCAAAAAAAGAACTTTGCCAATATCTAGCCATCTTGACATCTGGCCAACTTGACCTTACCATATACATATAATATAATATACTTTTAAATTTATTTTTACAGAATATAGGTTATGAATAATGATGACTTGTTAGTCCAAACACATATTAAATAAAATTACACAGTAACCATATGAAAAGAAATAAACTTACTTAGTTATTTTAATTAGATTGTTGGGGGTTATTTTTTTCACTTTATCTGAACATGATTTGTAAAACTCTGACTGACAACAAAGTTCGCTCAGCTTTCCATCCTTAAAAAATTGATAAAATCAGTACAAGCTTGTACTGGGGGCTAACCTGTGACAGATTAGCATGCCATTCAGGGCGAGTGAATCACTCTCATTCAGAAACTGAAGATGAGTACAGTACCAGCTCCAGAGGGCCAGTTACCGTAGTTATTCACTTTTAAGCCGCACTCAGTATTAAGCCACACTTCCCATTTTGACAAAGATAGCTGAGCGGCTTCATGAACGGTTTGTTTCGGAAAATACTCAGTTTTAAGACGCATCTCATTTTTTAGGAGCAGAACTTGCTTAATAAACATGCAACAAAATGACCTAATTTCAACAAAGTTGTGCATTCATTCAGTTGCATATTTACATAAAATGATTTTAGTCCAAAAGTAAAAAGGAGTAGACTCCTGAGAATGTTTTTAAGTTTCATTCAAGCTAGAAATACAAAATCTATAGCGCTTATTTCTTGATTTCTCTGCTTCTTTCACTGGCGCAATTTGGTCAATCCTGATTTGGAGTTGTTTACGACTTTTCCATGATCCAAAGGTCAAGGAAAACCATTAGAGTGCGCGCATACTTTTCGGTTCCGAATTTTGTATAAAAATTAATTTCGGCTATACTTCTTCGTTTACACAAAATTGAAAACAAATACATGATATCAAAAAATTCGGAAAGATATAATTTTCGATTCACAAGTTCAAAAAATCGGTTCGTGAATTGTGAATTGCGATTTGCGAATTCGAACCCTGTGAATTACTGTTTAGCTCTTTAGTGTTGTGTTTTTGTGCGGCCTAATCGTGAATTCGTGTTGATAATCATGACTTTGGATATCAAAATTTTTATTTTCAGGAAAAACTCAGTTTTAAGCCGCAACCCCCAATTCGGAATGCTGTTACTCACCATATTCTGAAATTTTGTGAAAAAATGGTGCGGCTTAAAAGTGAATAACTACGGTAGGCTCATAAAAGGATTTGGCTTAGCTTTAGTTTTGCTTTATTTGTGGCAAACCAGGAGCACAGTTTTCCCCCTTAACCTACAGTATTAGCTGTAGAAACATTCTTAAGGGAGCAAAGTCTGTTGCATACCTTTTGGGGCAACTGTGAGATATTTGGTCATTTTCTTCATTACTTTCTTCTGAGACTTTGAGGGATGGAAGGTCAGAGCTGCACATCTGTTGAGACATTATTAATCATGATATGGTCACCTTTATTTTTTCTACAGGTCCACATTTCAAGCAAATATCCGGAAGTTTTATTTAAATGCTGTACTTTTGAATTTACATGTCAAGGCTTTTACTATTATAAAACAATACTCGGATTACATTACCTTATTGTATATGAAGGACAACACTGTTTCTTCATGTCTGGTTTGTAACAGTACTTCCCACTTCTAAATGTACAATGAGTAAGAAGAAAATAGCTTAAGTTTACGAGTACGGCATTATAATTTTATTTTGATAGCGTTATTTTTTATTTTCTATTTTTTTAGTACATTTAAGAAACTGGACAACATATTTTATTTCAAAAGACATCTTTCGATCGAACATCAATCATCTTCATTGGAGTCAATAATACAATACTAAGGTTACTCTACGTAGTTATTTATGGGTCTGAAAATATTTACTACAACAGGCTGTCACATATACAATGGATATCAAATGTAAATTACAGAGAATTCTGGTTAAAAGTGAAGAAAATTAAAACAAAAAGGTTAAAAAAATTATATTTAATAAAATCAATACATACTTCGGCAAGGAAGGGAACAACAACAAAGTTAGAAATAAATATAATAATAGCATCTTTTTCTCCTTCCAACATACTCGTCTGAAAAAACATTTCTAGCGTTAAAAAATTAGCATAACACAGTGAGACATGAAAAAATTAAGTTAAGTTGTTAAGTTAAGCGAGGGTTGTTCCCATTCCATAGGAAGCTCTAGGTGTTTTAATTCTTAATTGAAAAGTCAAGGAGGCAGAGTCTTGAATAATGAAGCAATCCTTAATTTGGTTTCATTTTTGCCAAAAACAAAAGCAAATGCTAAATAAGAAAAAAGCCACAAACCTTAAAGTCAAATGACACAAATACTGAAAAATACCAGTTGTTGGGTGCAGAAACCAAAAACAAAATGACCAAATAAAATATAGCAAAATCCACAAAACTGAAAATCCCAATGCTGCCTTCTGGGGTTCTCAGTACTAAGAAACCAGCAACCAGTGGAATTCTGTCAGCTGTTCGGGTGAAGGTAGCCACTTGTAGTGACTGTAAAATTCCTCTTTTACTTAAAAAAATGTACATGTGAAAATACATTATGTCTGCCTGTTGAAATCTGTAGTGAGAACAGTGACCTAGTTAGCCTAGTTGGCAAGGTACTCCCAGTCTTCCATGCACGAGGTTCATGTTTGAGTCCAACCGGACCCTCACTTGGGATCTTAAAATAACTGAGGAGAAGGTGCTGCCATTGCTCTGACATCTGCAATTAATGATTACACCTTCGTATCTTCTCAGATAAGGGCATTAAATCGTAGGTCCAGTCCCTTGACCCTCTGTTGGGGGACTTAAATGAACCCACGCACTTGTCGAATAGGGTAGGGTAGTGATCCTGGTGTTGTGGTCTGTCTGTTCTTCTACTGAGCCACTGTAGCAGACTATCTAAGACCCGCAACTGTCAAACCCTGTACATAATCACTTGTTAAGCGCTTAGAACAGTAATGATTTAGCGCTATAGAAATGCTGATTACTATTATCATTATTATTATTATTAATAGAGCTGCTTTAACCCTTCAAGCCTCAAACAGGACAAATGGTGTTGATAAATTCTTCCAAATGAACTTCCTGGGACAGCTTATTCCACTTGATCAATTCCTTATTTCTCATTACTAGTTATATAATTTTGTATGAGTTATGTTAGGAGAAGTTAGATGTTGCAGTTTGGGAGATTTTGGCTTTTCCACCTCCACAGCTTATTCCACTTGATCAATTCCTTATTTCTCATTACTAGTTATATAATTTTGTGTGAGTTATGTTTGGAGAAGTTAGATGTTGCAGTTTGGAAGATTTTGGCTTTTCCACCTCCACAGCTTATTCCACTTGATCAATTCCTTATTATTTTCTTATTACCAGTTATATAATTTGTTTGAGTTACGTATGGAAAAGCTAAATGTTGATAAATTGGCTGTGGCTGAAAAGGTTAAAAATTATGTTCAGTAATGGTTGGATATCAAAAGAAGGCAACAAATTAAGTGAGCAATAAAAAAATAATAACAAACAAGAACAAACTTCAGAAAAATTGACAATTCATATTTTTTAAAACCTGGGTTTAGCCACATTCAATGTTCACTGCTCACTAAAATTAATGTTATAATCATGCCACACCTTCGCCACCCCCTGTCAATTAAATCTTGATAATCCTCACAAGTCATTTGGTGGGCCCACATACCTGAAAAAAATATATGTAATTAAACCTATTGCCATAACAACACAATCATTAGCAAACACAATACATTATTGAGTGACAGATGATTATATGAATCAAATTTCAGTGGCAGATTTATGGGAGAGGCCAAGGGGCACCCTTTTGCTGGAAGATTAGCAAAGGATTTGTAAGAAAACAATTGAAAAATGCATCGAAAAGCATATTTGGGCACCTTCTTTCTAGAATTTAGCTACTGGACCCCTTTTTCTAAAGTTTCTGGATATGCTCCTGAACTTAACTATATGTTTCGTAGAGCATCTGTAAAAGCAAAATCTAGACCATTTAATATTACAAAAACAGTCTAAATTCATATTTTTTTTGTAATTTTTTTCGTTTGTGTACAAAAGGAGTTGGTCGCTGTCCTACAGTACCATCTGTGAAACGCATCGCTTTCAGTTCAGTTTCACTTTCAGTTTAACAGTGCTTTATAGATTAGAAACAGGAAAAACCTGCTTGGCAATCACAGAGAGTTTGGAATTTTTCAGTTTCAGTTTAATAGTGCTTTACAGATTATTACATAGAAATAGGAAAACCTGATTCGCAATCACAAAAAGTTTGGAATTTTCCTTGGTATAATTATATATTCTTGGCATCAATGCTCAATAATAAATAATTAACGATTTGCGGAACTAACTACAACTTCGTCGAAGTCTTCATGTAAATGAAACAAAAGAGTTAAATACAATATAACTAAGTCTCCTTTAATTTAAGCGTTAAACAGTATATGTAAATCGCTTTAAAACAGTTTTAAAACATAAGAAGAAATATGAATTTTCTATTATAAATATGCTGACGGCGTAATTCTTCTTACACACTAAAAAAACTCAGTTGTTTCCGGTTTCGAAAATCACAAACATGCTTTAAATATGCAGAGAAAAAGCGTTATGTTTAGTATTACAATTAACAATTACCGTGAGAATAGTTTGAGTCCTTTTGCCCACAATATCCGCATCGATAGCCTTCATGCTCTCTAAAATATTCAACAACACTGCGGTCCGCCATTTTGGCTATTTTGTTACTTTACGTTATGTCATACACGACGTATGAGCTCAATCAGCCGCTTTGGCTGTACCAGAGACAGCGGGCTCATTCTAGCAGGAAGAAAGAGTATTGCGGGAGGCACGTGGAGTAATTTGTACTATAAAAATGTCAGACTTTAATTTTTCTTCGTCACCAAGCAGTGGCGGTTTGGATAGTACATCGCGAGCACAGCTTATCGATCAAGTGAAGGCTCAGGTTGCAGTAGCAAATGCACAGGAATTACTTCAGGTCTGTCTGATTATATAATAGGAATTTATAAGAAATAAAGAATCTTGCATGAACAGTTTCAAGCCAAGGACAATTTTAAAAGGTTATTAAATTTTGTAAACTTCATTTTCTCCGAGATCTGGGAGAGCACAGTGTTTGCCAGTTGTAGCGATTGATGTGCAACAATCAAATCTAGCAACTTTTAGCGTGAGGTTCTCCCATATTTTCTCTGTGCTGGGCAATGCGTGTAGGTGCCGTCGTCTGGCAGCGTTTATATAATAACCCAAGTTATTCTCCCACTTTGATTGGTTCTGGCAGACATTCCAACCACTTTTGAGGAGAAATAGGGAGGCTTTTTTATCGCCGAAGGCGCTAAGATGAGCGCCAACGGCGCGAGCTTCTAGGGGGGTCTGGGGGCATGCCCCCCCATGAAATTTTGCAAATTTAGTTTCTCTCAAGTGGCATTTCCTGCATTTTGACATCATTTTTGTGGTTTTCTTTAAGGTCTTAGATTCTGAAAAGATGGATTTACACCCAGATCGCAAAAAATACTTATAAATAAGATAAGCAATTTTTTCCTAGTTTTCAGAATTTTATGATAAATCGGGAGAACCTGATAAAAATCGGGAGAGCGGGAGGCCGAAAATCAAATCGGGAGACTCCCGATCAAATCGGGAGGGTTGGAATGTCTGACTATGGCCTCATGGGTAGCAGGTATCACTCCTTGCATCCACCCTAAAATAAAGTGAGCCAGAGTGTTAGCAGCTGTGGACAAGTGTTTTGGCCTGGTTGGGCTTTGTCAGCATGACACAGCTAAAAACATGTTCAGTTCCCTGGTGATACAGACAGTTGAGATTACAAAGCCCAGTTGTCTCTTCCGACTGTTGCACATGAACTGAAGGACACTTCTACTACTGGAGTAAAGGCTAACAGTCAAATTGATTGCTTTAATTTCTAAACAAACCACACGGTAATAAACATTTTACTCTAAAACCTTGGGTTGATATTTTAGATTTTTTACTTTGCCCAACAATACATTTAAAAATCTAGGTCACAGAGGTTTAATTTTTTTTTAATCTAAATACAGGAAATATCATATGGGTTTATTTCCGATATTTCACTCTAACTTTAATCATAAATATTTGTTAACAAACATTTTCTAGGAACTTACGGTCAGGTTCTTTAAACCATCACAATACCTTGCTTCATTTCCGTTTAGTGCAATGAATGAGTTAAGAACTATTACCAAATACTATTAACACTGTAGATTAGGTCTGCTAGCATTCGTTTTGCATCAAAGTATGGTATTCAGCAAGAATCTTTCAACATAAGCACGGGTCGAAAATAAACCCACCCAGTTGCCCGGGACAAGTAGATTTTGAGCTTGGGCAAATATCTTTTCACAGTCACTTGCCAAATGGGCAAGCGCCCGGCCAAATCCTTTATCAATGTGGGCATTTGGGAAATTCGCTTGGGCAAGTAAACTTTGAGACTAGATTGCCCGAAGGTCAAGTTGAAATTCAAGTTGTTGTCGAGCCCTGACAAGGTGAACTGACAGAAAGCCTTTAAAGTGCATAATGTACTTATTAATTCAGTGTTAATGTAAAACTTACATTGATTCAGAGGCTTTTTACTATATTATACAGAAACTTCAATTTAAGCTCTAAGATTACTCTTCAATTTAGATAGCAAGTAACCCAGTTTGTGCCTTTTTTAATGCCTCGTTTTGTATTCTATGGCAATTACTGAATTGTTGTAACAGATGTGTCCATGCTGCTCACAAATATATATTATAATAAAAGCCCCAAATCTAAGTAAGTTTAAATGATGAAAAATTTTACAATTTCTACCAAAGCACGCATAACACTGAAAATACTTTTTAAAAAGATTGAAAATATTCTTATTGCACATGCTTGAAAATTCATGAGACAAAAGAAAATAATTAAAATAGAAAACAAAGATATTCCACGCTAGTGCTTTTTAGTGAGGTTTTACGAGCTTCCAATATATCATGACAAAGATAATAAAATAGACCTCACAAAGGAAAGAAACAAAAGGAAAAAAAGGCAAAAGGCAAAGGAACAAGCGATGCTATCTTCATTATAAGGCAGCTACAAGAAAAGTACTTGGCTAAGGAGCGTAACATATATTTGGCGTTTGTGGATCTGGAAAAGGCTTTCAATTGCGTGCCACGTGACATTCTTTGGTGGGCCTTGAGACGTATTGATATTCCAGAATGGATTGTGAGGACAATTCAGGTCATATATTGGCATGCGAAGAGCAAAATTAGGATAAACAACTCCTTCAGTGAGGCCTTCAATGTTAAAGTTGGTGTCCATCAAGGATCCATCCTTAGTCCATTTCTTTTTGTGATTGTACTGGAAGCCTTATCCCGTGATTTCTCAACTGGCGCACCCTGGGAGCTTTTCTATGCTGACGACCAGGTGATTGCCGCCGAGTCCCTTGATGAGCTCGCCTACAAGTTTCTCTTATGGAAAAATGGCTTGGAGTCCAGAGGGCTGAAAGTTAATATGAAGAAGACGAAGGTGATGATATTGGGCCCCAACCATAATACCTTGAAAGACACTGGTAAATATCCTTGTGGTGTCTGTAGGAAAGATGTTAGTCTATATGCTGTAATGATTGCAAGCACTGGGTACACAAGAAATGCACTATTGTGGGAGACTATCTGCTGTTCCCAATTTCAGATGTGACCGTTGCCTTGGTCTTGCACGTCCCATTGTTGGCAAGCAACACAATCATGTGGGTGTTGGCACTCATGAGCTTGATACAGTTGACTCTTCTTATTACCTTGGGGACAACCTATGCCCTGGTGGTGGTTGTGAGCTGGCCACCATAACACGAATAAGGTCAGCCTGGAAGAAATTCAGAGAGCTACTGCCCCTCCTGTCAGCCAGATGTTTATCTTGGTGCACTTGTGATAGAACTTACAACTCCTATGTCCGTACTGCTATGTTATATGGTTGTGAATGTTGGCCGATTAAAAAGGAAGATCTCAGGCGTCTAGCGCGTAATGAAAGAACTATGATGCATTGGATGTGCCACATCAGTCCATGGGGCAACACCAGCACCGAAGATCTTCGTCAGAAGTTGGGCCTGTCTGATCTCTCCAGGCAGATAAGATATAGGCGTTTGCGATGGTTCGGGCACGTATATCGCAGTTCCAATGCCACCAAAAGTATTTTAGATTTTCAAGCTGCTGGAAGAAGGAAGAGGGGTCGTCCAAGAATGTCTTGGAGGGAGCTTGTCGATGGTGATTTGAGAGATTGGGGACTTTCAGCCCGTGACGCCCTGGACAGGATATTTTGGAAAAGAACGCTTGTAAACCGAATGCAACGTCTAACACACACTCACAGAAATAAGAACAATTTAAGAACAAATCGAGGCTGAAGTCACCAAAAAAATTAAGAACAATGAGCCTCCGCAAAATTGACTGGTTCTTATAAGAAATAGCGTGTAAGTCTATAGCGGGCAGCAAGGAGATATTACATGAGGCAGTTTTTTGTGCATCTTGTCTCGCAAGGCCATTGCATGCAAGACACTACCCATTGCAGCGTTACACCCTGTGCAATGCCATACAAGTTGCAAACATCGTTCAAAGTAAAATCAAGTTTACTTTTCGCAATGATTTATATTGAATTTTAAGCTGCAGGAGTCATTGCGTTGTCTAACATGGCTTGTATCTACTCTTAAAGGGCGGTTAAATTTAATGTTCCTAAGTGTAAGACATCTACTTATCAAAAATCATTCAAAGGGTCGCTTTTCCCTCCAATCCATACAAAGCCCTCTTATTTTAGCGATTTTTAAAAGTGTACCATGCCTTTGCCCCTAAACCAATGACTCTCAAATTTGGTAAACTTACTAATATTTAGCTGCTCTTTCAGATGGCGGGCCTCATTTTTCAATTTGATCAATTTTAAATATTCGTACCCAGTCCCCTGCTCGTTTAGGTAAAGGCTAATTGGTTTACAAAACTTCAGTATTTTTGGTGTCAATATCTCTCTTTATTCATTAACTACAGCTGTAGATTCACAATCAAAAGTGCAGTTAAATTGAGATCCCTTGAGAATCCTACCCCTAGGTACTCCCCTTACATAATTTCCTGTATGCCAATTATACTTCGTGTCCAATGGGATGACACTTCAATCTTCACAGTGTTTTATACGGTTCTGAAAGTTTATTGCAGGATAAATACTCAGTGAAAACTGCTGAAGTTACCAGAGAAAAAATATGGCTGAAGGGTAAGCTGTTTGCAACAAGTTTATGGTCCTGCTATATAGAGCGATAAAATAGTGCCTTACAATTCACTGCCCAACAGTTTATTGCCTTACAATTCACTGCGCTACAGTTTACTGCATTACATTTCACTGCCTAACAGTTTATTGTCTGGCAATTCACTACCCTACAGTTTACTGCCTTACAATTCACTGCGCTACAGTTTGCTGCCTTCCAATTCACTCCGCTACAGTTTACTGACTTACAATTCACTGCATTACAGTTTACTGCCTTACAATTCGCTGCGCTACAGTTTACTGCCTTACAATTCACTGCATTACAGTTTACTGCCTTACAATTCGCTGCGATACAGTTTACTGCCTTACAATTCACTGCGCTACAGGTTACTGCCTTACAGTTCACTGCGCTACAGTTTACTGCCTTACAATTCACTGCGCTTTAGTTTACTGCCTTACAATTCACTGCGCAACTTTTCATTGCCTTACAATTCACGGCCCTACAGTTTACTGACTTACAATTCACTGCACTACAGTTTACTGACTTACAATTCACTGTGCTACAGTTTACTACCTTACATTTCACTGCCCAAGAGTTTATTGCCTGACAATTCACTGATCTACAGTTTACTGCCTTACAATTCGTTGCGCTACAGTTTACTGCCTTACAATTCACTGCCCTACAGTTCACGGCCTTACAATTCACTGCGCAACTGTTTACTGACTTACAATTCACTGCCCTACTGTTTACTGTCTTACAATTCACAGCGCTACAGTTTACTCCCTTACAATTCACTGCGCTACAGTTTATCTGAACAGTTTATCATGGCCATTATTGTGGGTGGATTCAGACAGAGTTGAACTACTATAGAGGAAAAGAAATATGTAATCTTGGTTGAAATATGCAGCGCAGACTGTTCAGGGGATGAATTACCAACTTCAGCATTTTGAAGAGATAGCAGGGAACCAAGAACAGGAGATTTGATGGACAGTGTTGATATTAAGTAATGTTATTTCCTATGAACAGTTTAAGAAACTTGCAGAGGCAGAAAAATGAATTTTCCCTGCTCTGACACTTTTAAGAATAAATTCGAATAGGCTACCCAGGCTCTTTTATATCAGTTTTTGTTTTGAAAATTAACTGTTGTGCACAGTGCCATAATATCCGGAATGAGCTGTAACTCTTATCTGGAAATCTAATAAAGGAAATGTTTGATTTCCTGAAGGTAGGCAAGAAAGGAAGGTAGGAAGGAAGGAGAGAGGAAAAGCACAAGATGCCTAAACTCTGAGTGGATTTTATTATAACTTAGTTGTTTTTAGGACTTTGTATGGGAATTCAGACTAAAGTTAACAAATTTTAAATTGATGAATTAAAGCAATTAATTAATTCACAACTTTTTTGTTGAGATCTGCCAGCATTACTTTATAGTGCTTTATTATTTCCATCTTTACTTATTTTAGTCCAGATTTCCATACAAATTAAAGTCTTAAAAATCAATTGTAATATAGTCCACTCCAAGAGAGTTTTGGCCTCCAGTGAGGAAATTATGACAATTATCGAGGGGTGAAGAGCTTTTCCATCACAGAGGTCCCATAAGTGGAGGAAAGTTATTATTTATCCTCAGGTAGGCATGGAAGGAAGAAAGGTTAGATGAAAAGACGGTGGGATAACAGGTAAACTTACTTATTCCCAGTTGCATAGATTCCCAGTTTTAGTGGGTTGTTTATTTTGTTTTTCAAAATTCCCAAGCTGTATATTTCAATTCGAGGAATTCCAGTTAGGCTAGCAAAATCTTTGTTTTTAAGCTGAACATTCTTTCGTGTCTTTCTCATTACTGCATCTGAAACAAAGAATCTTATTCCCCAGGGGACTGTATTGAGAAAACATTGAGGGCAGCGGATTAGGTCTATTGCTTTTCTTTTAAATTCTTTTGTTAGAACACCTTTGATTTTAGTGGAAATATTTTTGATTGTCGTCAGAATTTGAGAAATTTTGGGTATTCCATATTTAAAAGGTCGCTATTTGCCTGTTAAACTATATTTATAATACATTTTAAATTTCACCACTTGCCCATACCCCTTACCTCGTAACAAATATCCCTTCCATACTTTGCGCCAATGTAGTTTGAGCTCTAATATCATACCCACATAAAATACTCGATTCTGATTGGCTAACTAACAATGAATTTTTCCTTAATTCGTGCAATTAA
>JAOCPT020499876.1:0-12362 GCA_026546935.2 Palythoa grandiflora
GTAACACACCAAAAAAGATCTCGAAAGACTATTACACAGACGATTAATTTAAAAAGCAGTAATCCCACAACGAACAGGCCAAACAATCTAAATGAAAGTGCAAAGTTAAATTCAGTAGGATCTGTTTATAAGAACCTAAATCACAGGGTAAATCATTCTAAGTTCAATCTATGTAGGGATGTAGAAAAAAACCCTGGTCCAGTTATTAATCCAGCAAACACTATTTGTGCACCTTATAGTCAAGCTAATGTAGCATTATTTGGATCAAATGCTGGTCGTCAATGTGTGGCCATGTCTCTGACTGGCCTGATATATAATTATAGAAATGCTATTACTACTTCAATGGACCTGGTTAGTATTATGAGTGTTGGTAATGAACTGTATTCTTATTTATCAAGGCTGTCTAGACAATCATATTTAATGCTGTCAGAAATACCTGAAATGATTACAATGTTTGATACTGATTATCAATTACAATACAGTCAAAGCTATACTGGTAATATACATAGTGAGTGCACACTAGAAGACTTTAGTTTTGTTATGTCATTGGATAATGCTTTCCAAACTTTGTTAAGGGAAAATTACAATTCACTTCTTTTAACAGTTGGATGCAGTACTGTGGGTATTTATCATACAATGGATGCTAAATTTAAAATAATCGATTCTCATGCTAGAGATTCATTTGGTATGCCTCATCCTCAAGGAACTTGTGTATTGTTAGAAGTACAAAACTTAAATGAATTGGTCAATTATTTTCAAGTGCTTTATAATGATTCAAGTGTTTTGTATGAACTCAAGGGGTTACATATTAATGAGACACATCAGATAATCAATCAAAGTCTCCCTCCAGATGTACCTGAACAAACTATCACCTATCAATCAAATCATAATTCAAATGTTGACATCATAACTGGTACTAGCTTCTTGAAACACTGTTTTGCTATATCTTTTTATTGCATTTGTTTTTCAATTATTAAACCCTGTGGTTATTGGGATTCCCAAACGTTAGATTCAATTATTGATCATGGAAACATGTTTTACAGAGTGAAGCTTGATGCTGTTAACCACGTTACTATCAATGATTTACCAAATAAAATTCAAATATATGATGCAGATATTGACATTACCTTTACCATAGACATAGAAGGAATACTATGTTGTACCTCTAGATCTGTTAACAGCAGATTAGTGCAGCTTCAACACTTGATCACAGATAACACAAAGGGGAATACAGGCTTTTTAATATGGCTGTCAAATTATTGTGTAAGCTGCATTTTTCAGAACAATTTAAGAAACAAAACAAATACTAAATATTATCTGACGGTATTCAGTGAGAATGGGAAATGTGATGTTTTTCAAAGTATAAATGATATAAATTCTCTCATTAATGCATTTGCAAATATTGTAAAGGATCATTTTCAAAGTAATGAAATATCATACTATATCAAATTTTTATCATGCTCAAGTCAACTGTCAAATGTTGTGAGGCAAAAGGTAATGAGAAAACACAAGAGCTTGGCTAAGAAAAGGTTGATTTCGAACAGAGAAAAAGATAGATATGCAGAAATGGAACCCATTAAGAAAAGAAGATATTTATCTAGTAAAGTAGAAAAGTACAAATCACTGAACGCAACAGAAAAAGCAAATAGATATAAAACACTAGACCCTATAGAAAAAGAGAAGCTTTTGTCTGATAAAGCAGAATGGTACAGATCACTAGACATTATAGAAAAAGAGAAGCTGTTGTCACACAAAGCAGAATGGTACAGATCACTAGACCCTACAAAAAGAGAAAAGCTTTTATTAAATAAGCGATCTTACAATCGTGATTTGTACTACTCTTTGGATACTGTAGAAAAAGAAAAGCTTTTGCAAGACAAAGCAGAGTGGTACAAATCACTGGACCCTAGCAAGAAACAAGAGTTAAATACAGTGAATAACCGAAGGAAAGAAAAAAAGTCCTTGCAGTCTGATTTGGATCATTATATTTCAAGTTTCCAAAATAAAATTAGAGATGGTCCATACTACATATGCACTGTTTGTAATAGAATGTTATATAGAAAAACAGTCATCCAGTTAAATGAAAACAAATATAGCAGTCTACACAACCTATTCACTGGAATAAAATCATTTGATGAAAAACAATACATTTGTAAAACTTGTCATGTAAAAGTTTTAAAAGGACAAATCCCTTGTCAGGCTATATATAACAAATTACAAATTGATGAAATACCACCAGAGCTGTCTGTCCTAGAGAAGCTTGAACAAATACTTATAGCACAGAGAATAGTATTTGAAAAAATAGTAGTAATGCCTAAAGGTAAACAGAGAAAGATTAAGGGTGCAATATGTAATGTACCAGTTGAATGTGATCAAACTTGCACTGTATTACCACGTCCCCCTGAAAGATCAGGCATAATATTGCTAAAACTGAAGAGGAAATTGGAATTTAGAGGTCATGTCTACTTTCAAGCAGTGCGTCCACAAGTAATACTACAGGCTCTCAATTGGCTAAAACTCAACAATCCACTATACACTAATGTAGCTGTTGACACCGACAATATTGATACAAGCCTTGCAACTTTACAACTAAATGATAGCATTTCAGAACATCATACAAATGGCGACGACTCATTAAATGACACAAATGTTAGTGACATCACCACTGATCACCAAAACACAGTAAATAGCAACACATCTGACAATGAAGAAGGGGATGATCCTTTGAATGAATACAGAGCACCAACAAATGAAACATGCTTACAGTCTGTAATACCAGATTACCCTGTTAATATAGAACAAGACAATGTGGTATCATCAGGAAATGAAATATTCAGTATTGCACCTGCTGAAAATAAACACCCAGTATCATTCATGATGGATAAACAATGTGAAGAGCTAGCATTTCCTGTATTATTTCCTACTGGTCAATTTGGCTACACTGTTCAACGTGAAATAAAATTATCACCAGTAAAATACTTTAATGCAAGACTGTTACATTGCAGTGGACGATTTGCAACAAATCCAGAGTACCTCTTCTTTGCACAATTTATCATTGAACAAAAGAAAGTCTCTGACAGTATTAATATTGCTCTAACAAAAGTTCATGGTCAGTCTCTCACTGCTTCCCAATTAACATCTAATGTACAAAGTTTACAAAATATTATTTGTCAAGATCAGGGTTATTTGTTTTTAAGACACATTCCAGGCACACCACCTTACTGGCAAAAATTTATGTATGAAGTAGTAGCTATGGTAAAACAGCTTGGCATTCCAACATGGTTTATGACATTGTCTTGTGCAGATCTCAGATGGCCTGAGCTCTTTCAGATTATTGCTAGAACACAAGGCAAGAACATGACTAATGAAGAAGTTGATGCTCTGTCTTATAATGAAAGATGTTCAATGTTAAATCTTAATCCAGTGGTGGTTGCAAAACATTTTCAGTATAGAGTTGAAACATTTTTTACTGAAGTTCTACTCAGCAATGCTAACCCAATAGGTAAAATAGTTTATTATGCACTACGTATTGAATTTCAAATGAGAGGCTCTCCACACTTACATGCACTGATATGGACTTCTGACTGTCCTAAACTGACACCTGATACCAAGCAGGCCTACATTAACTTTGTAGATCAACATGTACATGCTAATCTTCCTAATAAAGATGAAGACTCTGGATTGCATGAATTGGTCAAAACATACCAAAAGCATAACCACTCCAAGACCTGTAGAAAATACAAAAATATCAGCTGTAGATTTAATTTTGGACAATTTTTCACAAACAGAACAATTGTTGCAGAACCTCTGTCTGATGATTTAGATGAAGAACAGAAAACAAGGACTATTGACAGACACAAAGAAATCCTCACTTTAGTCAAAGAAAAGATAGATGATGTTTTAAACCCAAGTAGGCCCAATTATGAACCTACATTAACTGAAACTGACATTTTCACATCTGTAGGCATTACAGAAGAGCAATATTATTGGGCATTAGAAATCTCACCTTCATCTGACTTTGAATTACACCTGAAGAGACCAATAGATAGCTGTTTTATTAACAACTACTTCATTGCTGGAATAAAGGGATTTGCAGCTAATGTTGACTTACAACCTGTTTTCAATCATTACAAATGTATCACTTATGTATGCTCATATTTCACAAAGGATGAAACTGAATGCTCGCAGGCTATTATGAATGCAGCTAAAGAAGCAAAAAAAGAAAATTTAAATATTAGGGAAGGCCTAAAAAAAATTGGTGCAGCTTTCCTTTCCACTAGAGAAGTGAGTTCACAAGAATGTGTATATAGATGCATGCCTGAACTGTGGTTAAGAAAAATCTTCCCAGGAACACTGTTTGTCAGTACAGACTTACCTGATAAAAGGGTGCGCGTTGCAAAATCACAAAAAGAACTTGATGAACTAGATGATGAAAGTACAGACATATACAAGTCCAATATAATTGAGCGCTATTCTAACAGACCAATATATATTCCAGCTGTGAATAAGCTTTGCCTAGCTAAATTTGCTGCTTATTATTACAAAGACTATAGAAAAGATAGTCAAGAGACATCTGATGCTCAACCGGAAGTGCTTACTGATGATGTAATTGAGTTGAAACATGATTCCACAGATGATGATTCCTCCCTCCCAAACAAAATAAGATTAATACGTACTAATGAAGTCATGAAATGTAGGAAAGTCATGGCTGTTATAAGATATCATACACCAAGCAAAAGAAAGGAGCCTGAACTGTTTTTTCATCATTTACTAATGTTATACTACCCATGGAGAGATGAAACTACTCTTCTAGGCAGAGATCAAACTTATGCCTCCAAATTCTATGAACCTGATGTCCAAGCTGTAGTACAACAAAATAGGGAACAATTTGAACCAGATGCAGATGCTGTAACAGAGGCACTTGAATTTCTAAGAAACAACCAGGGCAACATTATCCCATCATATGATTCTATGAATGACCAAGAAAATGCAGATTTGTATTCTGAGATACAAGATGATTCAATAGTAGAAGAATTATTTAATGAGCAATTACCTTCACATCTTGATTCATCATCTGAATCTGATCAACATTCAAATACGGCAATAGCAACACACAACCATCCTGCAGAAATATCTGATGATGAACTGCGCAAATCTGTTAGATCCTTGAATGAAAAACAGCGCTATGCATATGACACAGTTCTCTCTTGGTGTAGAAATAAAATGAAAAACATGAATAGTCTCAAACCTGAAGAAGTCAAACCAATCTACCTTTTTGTAACTGGTGGAGCAGGTGCAGGAAAGAGTCACTTGATTAAAACAATTTACCACACTGCAACAAAAACTTTTAGACATGCTCCCATGAACCCTGAATTACCTACAGTGCTTCTAATGGCTCCCACTGGAATTGCTGCAATAAATATTGAGGGAACAACAATAAATACAGCTTTATCAATACCTAAGGAAACAGGTGATATTCTGCCTGCAATGTCAGATCAAAAGAGAACACTTATGAGAATGTCATTATCTGAACTAAAACTGATAATTATTGATGAGATTTCTATGGTTGCCAACACAACTTTACTTCACATTCATCAGAGACTGAAGGAAATTTTTGGTACAAATAACTCACAGCTGTTTGCTGGTATAAGTATTATTGCAGTAGGGGATATGTATCAGCTGCCACCTATACGCAAAAAACCTGTATTTGAAAATTACAAAAATGAAGTTTACAACCTGTACCACCCATGGCATCTTTTCACAATGATAGAGCTCATTGAAATCATGAGACAAAAAGATGATCAGCCATTTGCTGAACTATTAAACCGATTTCGCACAGGAAGTCAAACAGAAGAGGATATCAGATGCATTCAATCTAGATCAATAGATCCATCAGATGATAATTATCCATCAGATGCACTTCATATATGGGCAGAAAATAGTCCTGTTAATGAGTATAACAACACAAAGCTAGACCAAATAGCTGCAAATAGGTTTCATCTTAAAGCCACAGATCAGTATCCGCCTAATGTTACAAAACAAGATATTGATAGAGTTTTAGTGAGAGGACGGTCTGACACAGGTGGACTTGATTCTGATATATATATCAAAGAAAATGCTAGAGTAATGCTAACAACTAATGTTGACATTGGAGATAGACTCATCAATGGACAGATGGGAACTGTCATTAAGATCGGTGTAAACTCAAATACACAAAAGCCAAGTATTATTTATATTAAATTTGATGATGACAAAGCTGGTCATAATTTAATTACTAAATGCACTAATACTTTTACTAAAGAGAACAGAGCTGTACCCATTCAACCCGTACTAACAAGAATCAAAGTAAGACCAGGTAAACCTTCTTCACCAGAAATACAGCGAGTGCAATTCCCCATCACACTAGCATATGCCTGTACTGTACATAAAGTTCAAGGTTTGTCACTTGCAAATGTTGTCATAAGCTTTGACTTGGTGAGACAAAGATCATTTAATTATGGCCAAGTATATGTTGCATTGAGTCGTTCAACATCCTTAAATGGAATTCACATTTTAGGACAAATTGAAGCTAAACATGTAAAAACAGATGGTAGAGTTCACAAAGAATATGAAAGGCTAAGAAATATTTCCTCACTTACCATGCAGCCAACAAATCAAACACTACAAGATAAAACAATCTTAACTATGTGTCTTTTAAATGTGAGATCTCTCAGAAAACACAGCATAGATATCATGTATGATTTGAATATTTTAAATAGTGATATCATAGCTTTAACAGAGACACAGCTTCTACCTCAGAGCAATGATACTGAAATAAAAACCCATTTACATCCATTCTTACTACACAGACAAGATCATCCCTCTGACAGATTCTCTAGCTTAGCACTTTGTACAAATCACAATATAGAAGTACAAGAACATGAATACTTTCATGAAATAAATGCAATCAGATTTGTAATTCTAAACAGTATAACTCAACTCAGATGTAACATTCTACTGCTGTATCGAAAGAATAGTTCAAATGTCTTTAATTATATAAATGGTATTAGGCAGACCCTTCACAATCATGCTATAGACGTGATCCTTGGTGATTTTAATATAAATTACTTAAATGACAATGACATTCAACCACTTAAGACTTTAATGAACTCTTTAAATTATTCACAAATTGTGCAAAGTCCAACATTTATTTCAGCAGGAAGTACAATTGATCATATTTATTTAAAATTAGACATGTTTGATGTAATCTTGAATTCTGTAGTCAGTATTTACTATTCTGATCATGATGCTATAAAGATATCTATAAAATTCAAATCACAATAAATAAGTATTCTCCACTATCTAATTTTTACAATTAAGCTTATTATATCATGAGGATCAAGCAATTAAATGCATAAAACATTTCTTTATATGTCCATATATATGTCAAAATTAACATGCCATACAGTATCACTCCTTAAGCCATCTCCCACTATCAAAGTGGGACCCTTGGCATCATTATAAATGGTGCCTTAAATTGCATCCCTCAAAAAATTAGGTAAGTGGCTTTAATTTATTTCTTCGTTGTAATCCTATAACCTATCTAAGCTTCTATATATTGTGTCTAGAACCAACTGGTCCTTTTACAATTTACTTTGTGATACATACTCGTGTATTATAAAGACGATAGCATTTGAACGACTCAAAGAGCCAAAGAGGATAGAGGCTTCATCGTTCATCGCTCATAAACAAAACTGTTCAGAAACATGGACCTATAAAAAATAATTAACCCTTTGACTCAAATTCCTTGTTTTTCCTGAGCAAAATGGCCGCTCGAGCTTTACTCTCGACTTAAAATCAAAACATATATGCGCAGTAGAATTTGAAGAATCTTTAACCAAAAATAAATACAAAACTTAATAGTATGAGTGTTAATTTATAACTCTTTAACTTTTTAGGTTCAAAATACTGTATGCAAAAACAGCGTTAAAATATTATTGTGGAAATCAAATTTGTAAAATATCTCAAGTTTCTGCCATTTTGAACAAGTCGCGAACGATAAGTAAACAATTTATTTGAAGACGTTTTCAAATAACACATTTTAATTTTCCGAAATGGCAGCTAAAAACAAAAATAATAATCTTTTAACTCAAGGTTTATCATTCTAATAACTAGAAATTGTGTTAAAAGCCATTTTTACTTCACGCATGCATCTTCACAAAAACCTGAACGAGTGCCAAACGACGTACCATGTCGATTTCACAATTCCCGATGCGAGTTAGTTTTATTCAGTTCTTTTCTTGTTTCTACACGAAAATATCGGTAAAACTAAAACACAATACTTGAAAGTTGTCATTAGTACAACTGGATAAAAGTTTTGACCCAAATAAACGTAATAATTTTTGACATCTAGTCAGAGCACGTGGAGTTTTCAAAGGCGCCTTTTCAAAGTCGTTCAGAGTTTGGCGGCTTTCACTTGTCCTCAAAAGTTATAAATATCACTGATTTTTATTTCCATTTATGTTCCATCAATTTCAATTTTATCCTTTAAATTTCTCAATAAAGATCGGAAGACTTGCAACAAGTTAACAGAATTGCCTATCGCAACACAGAAACCCGACGTTCTTTCAAAATTTTTGTTTCGCATATTTAAAAATTACTTGTCCCACTGTTCTTCGAGAAGAAATTGCTTGTCTGTTGTTTCCTCTCCGCCAAATTGCATCTCCAACAAATTACATAACTTCATCAATAAAAGGAGAAAAAAGATAAAAGGGATCCGATAAAAGAATTGTTTGGAACTTGAATTCAAATTCCCGAGATCGTGCGACCAAAAGCATCATTTCCAAATTCTCAAATACTGCTGTTTATTCACACTCGGCCTCGTCTTCACAGGTTTCTTCCTTCAATTTGTCTTTTAATTCATATAAAAATCCATTTCAATCCAGGCTAAGACTTTTCACACCAAGTTTTTTCCATTTCATTAAAATCTATCCGTTTTCTTCACCACTTTATCGGGAAAGTCCAACAATTTATTCAATGAAAATCTCCGCGCGCGCCATCGCCATACTTGATTGATTAAAATTCAACAACAAAGACTACACCTCGACTAAAACGGATCGAAATTCACCAATCAGAGCGCATTTCAGTTTTACCTTCCATAACCATTTCCTCGGAGGTTCGCATGAAAGAAATTTCGATCCTCACAAAAAATGCGACCTTTGATAGCTTTGATACTATACGGATCGAAATCCACCAATCACAACACACGTTATACACGCTTTCTTTTAGAAACTGCACTGATTGGATAATTCTAGCTCATAATATTTATCGTCCAATCAGAAAAATTTTCCCTGTGTGCTTTCTCTTTACAACAGAATCGCACTCTATTCTACTGTACTAGTAGAACTTCGACGACGAAGACTTGTCATGGCTACGAAGGGTAAAACAAAGCAAAGGATTGAACAAAAAGGTATAAATTATCAATTGTTAGAAACTAAAGGTAAAATGAATAGTTATTAATTAATCTGTTTGGCATTTTAGGTCGAAAGGACAATAGCGAGGCCTCTTCATCAACAACCGCCCCGTCTAATAATTCTCCTCAAACTCCAAACGCCGTCCTTGGATATGTCCGAAACGTAAGTCCAAGCAAGATTTCAAAAAAAGGATCAGAATATTTCACATTCAATGTCGAAGAAAAGAGTCGCACTGTCAAAGCCGTCTGCTTCTCTCCGACAAAGCACAAGTCCACTGTAGTCAAAAAAGAAGAGAACCACATTCCTTGTAAGATCACCAAATTCAACAGCGATTCCAAAGAAAAAGACGTGATCTGGATTAATTTTAACACAATTATTGAAGATCCTAGCGAAACCGACGTTGATTTCTCAAGAAGGCAAAGTCCAGAACTTGCTGCCGAGGCGCCATGCGTTTCCACTCTCGACATCAAAGACATCAAAACATACGAAAGTGTTAGTATACGTGGAATGGTTTTATTTGGGGACAATACCAAAGAGCAAGTGCCAAAGGCAAAGGCAGATCTTACAAAGCTGGACGGGATATTGGTTGACGAACAAGGTGCCATTCCTATTACAATATGGAACGAGCAGATTTCTTCTGTTGAAGATGGAAAGTCGTACAGCTTTAGAAACATACGAGTTCGCCAGTACATGGGTGACAAGTATTTATCAACTTCTAAAGACACAGATATAGAAGTTCTCCGTGACTATAAGCGTCCAAGTGCACAAGCAATTAACGACGCCTCCATGCAACTACGCCATAAGATAGTAAAATGTACAAGATTTAAAACAGCCAAAATTCAATTCCATTATACTTGCCTTACATGCAAAAGAAAAGTCGCATTTCGACACGACACAGACAAGTTGAAATGTGACAATTGCGGTTGCACAAGCTTGATAGAAAGTATGTCAAAGTCGGTGAATGTACGTGCGACCGTCGTATCGCCAGATACAAACGACACTGACTGGTATTCCTTCTCTTCAGCTGCACTGCAGTCTGTGCTGTTCCAATACTGCCAAATAAAGAACCTTCCAGAGGTTTCAGTTGAAGCTGCCAAAGAAGACCTGATTGATGATGCAATTCTTCATTCAAAGGAAATGCAACTGTTCGTGAAAAATGAAGTCGTACACAAAGTGACATTTTAAAGTGAACCCTCTTAACAATTTTGTACTATATTGTTGATTTGTTGTTGATACTATTTTCCATTTGAGGGAAATACAGCTCGATATAGTCTAGTTATTCACAACTGACGTTCTCAAGTAAATCATGTTGATATTTTTGTACTATTAGGTTGATATTATGCCTTTATGGTGCTATCTCCATTTAAAGGACATTGAACATTTTTGTACTGTATTGTTGTTGATACTATTATCCATTTGAGGGAAATACAGCTGGTTATAGTCTAGTTATTCACAACTGACGTTCTCAATATGTTCTTTATATTATGGTGGTATCTCCATTTAAAGGAAATGCAGCTATTATAGTTGAAGTTATTCAGTGATATATTGATGTAAAAATGTTGACATTGTTATGTTTACATCCATAACACTTGGAATGAAATAAAACCATTGCATTGAATTATTCTTTCACCTATCTAGTATGTCCACTACACATCAAATATAAGGTAAATGGCCTGCCAGCACACTTTATAAAGTAACTATTATAGTAAGAGCAATTTCATTGGCTAAAAGCTGTGTTTGCGTGAGAGTATGTAAGCACGGACGTAAAATGTAAACGGCGCACATTTTTTACAAAAACCCTAAAACTGCACACTTATTGTTTATCAATGATTTTTTTCTTGCTTGCATCATGCATTTTATGATGGTTAATAGAATTTAAAAAAATGCGATTGGTTACATGGTTGGACTGCCTGACATTAACAGTTAAGTACATAGTAAGCTGGAAGTCCGAGTAAGCGCTCGGCAAGCATCTAGTTTATAGTATATTTTAAATCAAGTTTTATATCAGTCAGTTGTTGTGTTGATTGTTTCCTCTCTACCTCTGAGTATGTCGACCTTTGTCCACCCTATTGTAGTCTTTTTGCAAATTAGCGTTTATATTTATCTGTATCCCCTGTCCAGGTAGCCCAGTAAACGCCTACAAGGCGTCTTGTTATCAATAACTAATATTTCAGTCAAGTTTATAACTTGTAAATCTTTTAAAGTATTTGAAACTTGCGTTTAACACCTGCGAAATTGTAAAAATGAGCGCCAGACATCCAAATCGTTATTTGTAGTTTCCATTTTAAACGCCATTTTTCATCAACTGAAACCTTTCTCATAAGTAATGGTTTTGAATTGAACTGTAAGTGCGACACAAACATTTTAATGGCGGTTTCTATTGTGTTAAGCGCAGTAATTATAAAGTGGAAGTGGCGAGACAGCAAAACAGCGAATTTTCAACTTTTCCCGACTTCTAAATATTGAATAAAGAGATATAGTACGATTATTTACCGATCAGAATAGCTCTGTAAGAGCATGTAAACCTCTAGCGACCAGTAACTTTTCGATTGTAAATATTTTTCTTAACGTGATTATAACTTGAAATTAAGTCTACCCCAATCGTTCGCGAAAATTCTTTGTAACTGACAAAGAATAATCGCGCATGATTAATGCAGTGCAGGTGTATAAGTCAGATAGGAGCACCATTGTCGTTTAAAACTACCGTATAAAAGTTGTTTTGAGCAAACTGGCCAGCCGAGTATACCCACCTAGCCGAGTTGCTCTGAGCATGATCACAGGGAGCCCACTCGCCATAACTGAATGAAGTAAAAACAAAATTATGCGATTATTAACTACTTATTTACTTGCCTGTTAGCGTTAGTGAGTATTCTATCTTGTTCTTGTTGCCTCGTCATGCCGATATGCGAA
>JAOCPT020499958.1:0-12361 GCA_026546935.2 Palythoa grandiflora
CTCCTCGGGTTACTTTAACTCATAGATCTGGAACCTCTACTTTCTCCATACCGCCCTTTAGGTTACCTCAACTAATAGATCTGGAACCTCAACCTTTTTCATACTGCTCTTCAGGTTACTTGAACTCATAGATTATGAACCTAGAGCTACAATTTTCATACTACTCTTCAGATTACCTAAACTCATAGATCTGGAACCTCTACCATCTTCATACTAATCTTCAGGTTATCTAACCTCATAGATCTGGAACCTCTACCATCTTCATACTACTCTTCAGGTTACCTAAACTAATAGATCTGGAACCTCTACCATCTTCGTATTACTATTCATGCTACCTGAACTCATAGATTAGAACCTCTACTTTTTTCATACTTCTCTTCAGGTTACCTGAACTCGTAGATCTGGAACCTCTACCTTTTTAATACTACTCTTGAGGTCACCCAAAATATCAAGACTTTCAAAATAAACTGGTGACCACTTGAGTTCATCTGGCTATTTCTAATTTCAGTACTGGTTAATTCTCATTTGGTGGCAGCAAAACAAAAGTTCACTAGTTCATTAGCAGCAACCCGATGTACTGCCTCTTATGTAGTACCATGCATTCTGTTCATACTCTTGGTCCATCAACCACTACAAGTCACAAATTGATAGCTATTTGTGTGTAGCAGAACGCCTGGAATATGAGGATTTTGTGAACAATCACAAAGTTTATACATGTGTGCATCTTAATACCTGCCATGGACTACTCTTACCTCTCAATGTATCAAGAGCATCCAGGAATGTGGCAATATTGTCCTTCACAAATGCTAATGGACCTGTAGCTCTGCGAGACTCCTCGTGCTTGAGATAATGTAGTCCATTCTTTAGGGTTTCAAAGCTACAAAGATTCATACAATCGGAATCTTTCATTCGTTGTATTAATATTATGTATTTCAGAACAGTATATTCCGTACATTGTACATGTATACTGTTAGTGTAAAATGCCGCTGGAACGTTGCTACTATAAAGATTTTCCTTTTTCGTAGTTTTTCCATGCTCATATGAATCGTGAAATTAGGGCAAAACGTTACTTAAAAGTATTTGCAGTTTCTATAAAACTAAAACTTTTCCAAACCTAAAACCCTTAGCGTAGTACCTCAGTGATGCTGTAATGCTAAGTAGATGAAATTCTTTGAGACCTCTCCCATCCCGACCCCACTACATCCACCACAGGTCACCTTTTATCCAATGAACCTCTTGTCATATATAATCTGGGTATAATCTTTATAATGTAGACGAAAATCTTGATTTTGAGCTTTACATTCATAATTGTTAAACAAACAAAGGACAACCATCATCGTCAGTGTGGTAATAAACCGAGTCAACAAATCTATTTATAGTGAAAGGAAAACAAAGAAAGTATAAAAAGTATTGTATAAATAAGCTTAGAAACTATAAGCTAAGTGCCAAGTTCAAGTGCATGACCTATTAGTTCAGCACCGATTTTGACCATTTGATCTTAACGGCATATTGTGTACCTCTATCTATTATTCGAAAACACTCGCTTGTTCAGGCATCTCTACATTTGACCATTTGATCTTAAAGGCATATTGTGTACCTCTATCTATTATTCGAAAACACTCGCTTGTACAGGCATCTCTACATTTGACCATTTGATCTTAAAGGCATATTGTGTACCTCTATCTATTATTCGAAAACAGTCGCTTGTACAGGCATCTCTACATTGCAGCGATTTGGCTAGATGCTTGTAAATATTTGATGATAATCTGGGTACTAACTTTGTGTCAGAATGTTTTTCCAACAGAAACCAGGCAGGATGGAAATTTTCAGCCAAGATATTTCCATTTCCCTCAGGGTAAAGTTCTTCTAGCTTTTCCTCTGGAAAGCTTCCATATCTTTTAATGGACAAACAAGCAAATTTAGGTATTAGTCTATTTATGTAAATTTATTTACTCTTTTATCAAGAAACGTTTTGTTTATATCATTTAACTGCATGATAATCAAGTTTTGGATGATAATGATTTAAGATACTGTCAAGGTGTACTCAGTTCAGCACATGCGTGCCAAACAGAAACCAGGCAGGATGGGCTCCGCATGTGAGCTGAGATTTGTTGATCTCAACCTGACTCCGAGGGGTTTTCTCAGGGTTCTCCGGTTTTCCTCCCTCAGCGAAAATCGACTCCCAGTTTATTCCATCTGACTGTGGTGCTGTGCTCTGAGGTCGTGTATGGGCCATAAAGCAGCTGCAATTGTGTATGTGCCTGTAACCCTTGTATGTGTGCGATGAGTGCGCCTTTAAAGTGCTTGCGGTCCGACTTCGTTGAGCCACGTCCTCGCATTTCAGCCCCTGGCTGCAAGGAGGGCAATCAGCAAGGCCGATTTATTCATTTATTTATTCATTCATTTAATGGTAACCTACAGCCACTAATGCATAGCAGGATTAGCCTATATTGCTACAGTAAAATAAAGTGAGCCTAAATGTTAGCAGCAATGTGGTCATAGTGCTTAATATGATTGCTGCAAGTTACCACTGGCACGCATGTGCTGGACTTGTGAGTTTGTCTTTCTCAGCCACATACTAGAAGCATTATGGTTACACTTATACTTTGTGATTTTCTTGGGAAACTAAGCCTATTTGTTAGTTGTACAGCACTGACAAGGCCTTTAGAATACGGCCGAAGCAGCTGTCCACTGCTGCAAAACTTGGACTTACTTTATTTAAGGGTAGATATAAGGGATATTGCCCGCAACCCATGTGCCCAAAATAAAGGCTGCAAGCTATCATTAACTGGACACATGTGCTGAACTTGTAAGTTTGTCTTTCTCAGCTACATTCCACAACTGTTATGCTTAAACTTTACTGTCAAGGTGTAGTTCAAGTCTAGAAGTTTTAAAATCCAAAACCTTATAAATAAATAAAGAACTTCTTGAAAGAGCTTTCTCATTTCACAGGTTTGGAATTCTGGAATGGGTTTCAAACAGTAACAGCTGACGAGGAGAGGTGGAAAATGTTCTCTGTGCCATGAAGCACAAGGCAGACCTGTAGGAACTGGGTAAAAATGTTAAATGAAAGCAGTTGAAATGCTAATTTGATAAAACAAAGAGAAGTTATGTATTATTAAATTTACTGTACAGCTATACCAACCCAAATATGTCAGTAGAGATGCCAAGAGGGTCATGGCTAATTAATATCTGAGGTGAGACAGGTCGTGCAGATCCAGACGTTGCTCTCAGCTCTTCAAGGTCAACTTCCTCAACCCACACAGCTGACTCTCGAAGTGGATCTGAGTAAGTTACATAACACAGAGGCTTCAATGCAGATATACAGTAAGTAACTATTGTGACACAGCAGTTGACAAATAACAAAATTTTAGACACATTTACAGTTAGCCCCAGGGTTCTCACCTTATTAAGGTTAACCAGCTTAAAATTTTAGTTTGATTCCCTAAATGTAACATTCTTGATTAAGATTTAAGTTTACTGTAATTTACCACTGCTACTGCATTGGACAAAAGAACTTCTAGTTCTTCACAAAGATTCTGTTTTATTTCTGGTCGAAAGTTGATGTATATAAATGGCTATCAATCTTCTGCATCCCAAGGTCATGCCGAGCATTAAAACTACTGCATCCTAAACTGATTGTTTGCATACAATTTGGAATTTGTTTGCACTGATTAAAACCCTCTAATGCACAAAGTGAACAAAGCAGAGCTAAGAGTTTGTTTATGTTTGTATTTGTCTACCACTTGAACATCTGAAATAAAATCAGCTATGGTTCTTACAACATAATGAATGTTTCAAGTAAAAATCTCACTACATCATAACATGGATTTCACTGAAATATTTCAACGCAACACAACACAATACAATATAATAATATATTGAACATTAATCAAACAACTTTAAAAATGCAAAAACAGAATGCGGCTGACATCCAGCAATCTTGACCGAACAAGCTTGTTCAATAAAGGATTTATTATATGGCCAAAGAATTTTCACTTTACTACTGTTTTCCGTACGACAAAAGTGCTTCCATGTCTTCCTATCACTTTGCATTTTAATTTTTGTAATTGTCGGTTTTTGTTGACAAATAAATTTATGAAATTCGTCTATGCTTTCTTTGTTTTGACTGACCTCTTCCTTTTTTTGCAACTCCATTGTCCAAAACTCAATGTGTAATTCCACTCCATGCAATTTTAGTTCTTGTGGGAGCAAAACCGCAATCTTGAGTAGGCAAGATGGGTCCTATCTTCCCCACTCATGCTTACAACCAATCTCAGATTTCACTTCATCTTGCCTGCTCAGTGAGCCAGCCATGTATAATAAACTAAATTCTTTAATGATAGAGTTAACAAACCATGCCACTATGTACCTGGTATCACAGCCTGCAGCTTGAATTGCACAGTACACGAACCTTCACCCCCTGACTTTGTAGTCACAATCACATCTCCCTTGCCTGGCTTTGCATTCCCTGTTCTTGCAATGATCTTACTTGCTGATTTGTAGTCAGCAGACAAGAGGCAGTTGGCTCCACAAATAGTTAGCCCTTTGAGTTGAAATAGAATAAAAAAAATTATATATGAGAACTAAGCCATGCAGAGGGAGAGAAGGTAGGGAAGCAGCTAACATCCTATCTTCACAAACAGAAAAAATACAATAAATAAAATAAAGGAATATACTTTCAATCTAATGTTATTCGTCGATCACTGTTATGGCCATGGGAGGAGAATCGAGCAAGGGGTAGGGGCTTGACACACTAGGCTGTCCCTGAGGAGTAGCTTTTGACACAACACTTCGACCCATCAGTGCAAACATTTGACAGCACTGTAGCTTGTAGGTGAGGGCTTTGACATTTGGCCAACCAGTTAAGTGGTATATATATATGAGTAGCTGATCTCAAATTTCAGAGATGTTGTTGAGGCTGTGCTGTTTTAAAGGAGATGTTGGTTTAATATAATTTGACACAAGGGATTCATTGGAGTGCAATGTAAGTATTGATTCTTTCTGGGATTAAATATTTATAATTTAGGAAACAATATTGGCGATCTGTTATATTTATAGATAGGTCCATTGTTTGGATCTTCAATTTTTATGTATACAAACTTGTTACCAGCCAGTTACCGTATGTAATAACAGATGTGCAGGATATGTTGCACCTGCGACACAATGTACATGAGACAGAATCAGTGATGAAGATTATTAAAGTGTGTGATGTGTTGTGAAAAACTAACTAGTACAATATAAAATAGATAAATGGCTAAAATATATGTGCAAATGGTTACAAACTCAAATGTTTCAACTAAAAGTCATCTTCAGGAGAATGACTTTTTGTCGAACAAAAAAATTATTTTTTGTTTCTATTGCAGTTTCAGAATCTATGTTGCCAAAAAGGAGTTGAGATGGTCTAAATTCTAAAAACTTCGTAAGACATTTCAACAATACTAGCAATACTAAAATACAGCACTTTATTTCGCACATCACAGATAGAGATTTTTTAATTACTCACCGAACCTAGCTGTTCTTCACATGACAAATTAAGGCAAAACTACGCTGTTGCTGACCCACCTACCTACTACATTTTCCGCACCTACCTACTACATCTTTAACATCAAGACCGAGGTTTTCCCCACGAATAATTACTCTTGTTCCTGGAGGCCCTTCTGCTGGCGAAATACCCGTTACTACCGGAGGAGGCCTCATCGCTCTCTTTGCCTTCTAGTGCAGAAATCGCCCTCAACTTTCACATTCTTCAGATTGTTTTTAGGCCGCCATTTCGAATTAACTTTACCAGTTAGTGTCCAGTCTCTTTCGCGTAGTTTGACAGCACATCCAAGATGGCGCAAAACAATCTAGTGTGCGCAGGCAGTGCTTTGGGTCAGCAGCGTCGCACCACCTCTGGAAAAGAAGAAACTGCAAAGATATGGACACAATTTCGAATACTAACTGTAAAATACTGAATGGAAAGCGGATAATGGCAGTAGGCCTTATTTGTTTGGACATTATAAATGCTTGTGATCACTATCCTAGCGAAGACGAAGATCTGAGAGCACTGAATCAAACTCGACAAAAAGGAGGGAATGCTGCAAACACTGTCACGGTTTTAGCACAGCTTGGCTGGAAGTGTGAGTTCTTCGGCACTCTCTCTCGGGGGTACGAGTCAGAGTTTGTAGTTAATGAACTCAAACGATACGGAATAGACAATGAAAACTGTGTATATCACGAGAATTGCGGCTTCCCGATTTCGTGTGCAATAATAAGTCAAAATAGTGGCTCTAGAACTATCGTCCACTCTCGTAACAACCTACCGGAGGTAACCGCCTTAGACTTCCAGAAGGTAAATCTGGATAACTATGGATGGATTCATTTTGAGGGGAGGAACAACGTAGATGAAATTTTAAAAATGTCTGAGATGATAAGGAAGTACAATAGTCAGATCTCTCAAGATGAAAGAATTATTGTTTCTGTTGAAATTGAAAAGCCAAGAAAGGAGCATTCAAAATTATTAACCATAGGTGAGGTGATCTTTCTCAGCAAAGATTTTGCGATGTTTTGTGGTTTTAATAGTGCACTAGATGCTGTGAAGGGCTTTCATGAAAAGCTGAATTCCACTGCTACTGTATTTTGTGCTTGGGGGTCTGCAGGGGCAGACGGGATTTGTCCCCGTGGAACTCATGTTCACAGTGACAGTTACCCGCCCAGAAAGGTGATTGACACTCTGGGGGCAGGAGACACCTTTATTGCTGGGGTCATTGATTGCATGTGTAGGGGAGGGACAGTGCAAGATGCAGTCAATGCTGGTTGTAAGTTGGCAGGGCAGAAGTGTGGCATGGTGGGATTTCATGGAATTTGCAAATAAATATCCAGCCACAAATACTTGTAGGCTGATGTGGAAACCATAGTATTAATACTGTATAAATCATTGATTCATCAAAAGACAGATAAATTAGAAAGTAAGGAAAAATCTAAAGGTGTAACGCCTTTATTCCCTGTGGCCATGCACCTTAGTTTTATCAAGTAACATACACTGTTCTATTTGATACCCCAGTCCTTGGCTGTGTACCTTATATCCTGTATTTAGCCCCACTTTCTAACAAGCCCTCAATCCAGAGCAGCTGAAAATCATAAGTACATTGGGCCCAGTTGTTCAAAAGCTGATTAGGCTAACCCACATGGTTAAAGTTTTAATCCATTCTCTTGTTTTCACCTTAAAGAAACTTATTTCAGTTGTAACTTTGGGATTAATAACTTTTACCTTGGAAAATCTGAATAGTTAACACCAAAATTATTTCCTAGGTGAAGAAATTGTTGTTTGAATTTTGGCTTACTGAGGGTTAAAGTTAACCAGCCTTTGAATGGCCCTTCTCTCCCAGGGGGCTGAAATGAGGAAACACAGTACATTATATTTACCACAGTAACTGCAGTATGATGAACATAGTTTTAGAATTCTTTATCAATCAGCTGTTGAATCATTATCTGCATTTGACTGAGGGCCAAACTGCCCTCCATGCACTTTCAACCAGAAAGAATTCTTTTGAAGACTTGTAATTCAGCTGTGAAAAATTCCGCATGGGACAGAATATGACGTCTATTGAGAGCAACCTATTAGAAGAATTTTTCAAAATAAAATCAAGGGAAAATGAGAACAAAGTGAACCTGAAAAACCGTTATAATATATAAAGTGTTTTTATTTAGCCATCTTATGTGGAGTGAACACATGATCTCTGAATTCTTTTTATAACCATTTTTATTTTACTTGGGCAATATTAATGACGTCAGTCGCCAGTTTTTTACAAATTCGTCAGCGGTCTTAAAAAAGTTGTTCAGTTCCATTGATCGCGACGGTGTTTAAAATCTGGTTAATTCAAATTTTAACCTTTTTTAAAAAGTTAAAATACAAGAAGGATTGTTAAGGCAAACTGTGCCTAGTTTCAGAGAAATCCTAAAACACATAATTCTATCGGTAAAAATAAAATTAAAGAAAAAGATCCCTTGGCTGCCAACCTTACAGCGTCAAGACGCAAAACCATTAACCTATCCTTAAGGCTTGCATCATTCTTCATCTCTTAACAGCCTGTGAAAATGACAATGTATCACCCTGCACCGTGAAAGATTACGAATCGAACATCGGGCAAGAAACGGTGAAAAAGTCTCATTTTACAGTTTGGTTTACAACTGTATACAGCAAGTAGCAAACAGGCCTCAAATGTCCCAGTTTTTAATGATCTCCTCTTTCATTAACAAAACAAATCGCGATCAATTTCAGACCACAGTTTCATTTTTCCGTTGTCTTTAAAAGAGGGGTTCCGCCTTGTGCCTTTATTTTCGCGCAATTCAGTTTTCGCTAATTTTTCTCTGGTTGTGGTTGATTTGCCACGACGCCGTTTACATGGAGTTAAACAACAAATGAATTGTTTTCTGATCGCTTTGATCTCCAAGACGTACACGATAGGATTTAAACAACCGCACGTACCGGTTAATGAAATCAGCATGAGAATTTGCATTCTCTTCTCTGTTTCCGAGTTATAGAGCACAGCAGAATGAAAATGAAGATAAATAGCGGCCACAATCTGTGGCAAGACAAACGTAAGAAATGTGATAACATTAATACCAAGAGCTGTGGCGAGTTTTAGTTGATATCTCTTCTCCACTTTCCTTTCAATATTTGCCTCTCTTTCCAGACGCTCGCCCTGATGACAAGAGGCGTTATAAATGTAATTGGTGAACACTAACATGACTGTTATTGGTACGAAAAAGTAAAACACGTCCAAGAAAAGTGGATAGGGATGGTTGATAAGATTACCAATCTCCCTAGTTGTGTGGTCATGGAAATCAATGTAAATACAATGGTAAAATGATTCGTGAAACTGAGTGTATACCAGGCGTTCGCTACTTGAGAAAATACGTGGGATGTACTGCACGCCAAATGCACCTGTAATGCCCACAATCCACAGCATAAAAATCGAGATACTTAATCGCTTGCGTGTAAGCAATATTTTATGCCTTAAGGTGCATTTTACTGCAAAAAGGCGCTCAAGACAAAAAGCGCTCATGTGCAAAAGAATAACACATAAGACTGCAAAGGCAACCGCTGACAACATGTGACAGTCAAACGGTATGTACTTCTTCAAGTGAGTTGTCAGAACCACTCGCGTAATGGCGACTAGCACCATTAAGAGATTTGTGATAGCTAAACTTGAGACCAGACAAAAATATGGACCTCGTAGGCTGCGAAGACAGCTAACTGCTGCACAGACCAAAATATTTCCAAAAAAGCCCAAAGCAACCACAAAGATATGCACACAGATAAAGATCAGTGAAAAAATGTGTGAAGATTTGTGAGGAGCTCTCGTTGTGAAATTGCTCTCTTTTAAATAAGTGGAATTCATTGCATTCATTATTTGTATATAACGCCAAATAATATTTGTGTTCTTTACAGATTGTTTTCTTTCAAAAAGCGGTCTCGATTAAAGGCCACACTGCAAAAAAAGTTTGCTTTTAAAAATACTTCTAAAGCTTTGCACTAAATCTCAGAACACCATTTGCGTATTCAAATTCAGAAACGTGCGCTTGTGCACGCATCATTACGTAAAAGCCCGCGCATCAGTTGCAAATATCTTCCGCTGAGATGGAATTTTCAAAAGCAATCTCCTGGCTTTGTGGTTGACGATTAATAAAATATTTTGTCTTTTTAGCTTCAGATGCAATAATATTCTCAAATTTGCATCTTCTTCTCATAAAAGTATTTGATAGTGTTTCAAAACAACACTTTATCCCAGTGTTGAAGTATCAGTTACTGTAGATGAAGATATAATGGTGATGGAGTTGCCAGCACTTGTGCTCCAGCGAGATTCGCCTCTCAGAAAAGTCTTTTTTGTGCACTGAATTCTCGTCTACAAAATTCAGTAATCCGATCTGCGACGAAGATCTTCTTTCTTACCAATTTGTATCCAGAAATCGGCCACAAATATCAGTACGAATCACGTAGAGATTGATTGAAGATTGCTTTAAACCCGGTAAAAAAGCCTTGACTCGCACTCTTCTTCAGTATAAGATCTGTAAAAAGAATATATTAGAACAGAAAATTAAGAAAATGTGTTACTTTAAACTCAATCGTTATTTTAAACTTAATCGTCTCGCTGGTCTTTGATACCCACTTTTCAAGCCTCCTTTGTGTAGTTTACATCAATGCGCTTTCAAACGTCTTCCAAACCAAGACAAACTTGGGAATGTCCTGTATACAAGGTGACGAGTTCAGGCGCGGCCCTCAAAAGTGAGTTTTATCAATTTTTAATCAAATGCAACGTTGTGTGAATTAAGTGGGTAATATTTGCAATAGAAAAGAATAGCTTAATTCCAACTTCAAAGGGGGGCGGGGAGCTGATAAAAGTCTCAAACGGTAAAAATAGATTTCAAAGAATAATAATGATAATGATGTTAAGTTGCCTTCACTCAAAACATGCACAGAGAAGGCCAATTCATCATATCTCGTGGACTCTAGAATGTCATTTCGTCACTTCTGTAACTGTTTTACACACATGCAATTTTTTTTCCTTTTGGTCAAACGAAGGCAACTATTTATACCATTGAAAAATAAGTTTGGATGTGATATATAATCAGTAGAAAATGCAAAATGAATAATTGGGCAGTTAATTGTAATTTGACCTCCTAATTACTAGCAACAATTGCTAAATTTTGATAAATATTTAACATTTTACGTTTTAGTTGACGAATGCGAAGTTATGCTAATTAAAAACACAATTTCGTTCAAATGACTTTTTTCATTCAGTTACACTCAGCGACTCTATTCAACAAATGAAAAAGATTTTGTCAAAAAGAAAAAATTACACAAAAAAACTTTTATACAGTTTTAGTTGCTTTCTGAGTTGCTGTTGAATTCAACAGTGCGATAGTATTTCAGACAACAATCTTAATGTAACACATAGCGTCAATAAGCTTTTGACTTTACTCTGTCCAAACACGTAACGAGCTAAAAGCAACCTTAAACACAAGCATTTTGTTCTAATTTGTGTGTATGCCAGGCAATTCCATACAAACAGCGTATGCAAGTGAATCTTAAAATATCTCTCCGAACAATTACAACGAACCTAAGTTTAAATCAAGAGAAAATAGTTTCTAATTTCAATGAACCAGTTAAAATGTAAGCCAGTTTATAACTAAAGTTATAAATTTCCTTTTTCTCTTTCAATTTCCTAATTCTTGCATTCCTAGAATAATATATATATATATATTTAGGTTTAGGTCTACCTCCATGAAGTTTATACAGGTTTTGCATTTGACGCTATGTAGCCGCAACAACGGATATATACGTCGATTAAAACTTTTTAAACGACTTTCTTGGTTGTCTGCGGTCGCCCCAAAATGCTTTACTCAGACAGAGTTCTGGAAATTTCGAGCAAGGCTTGCTTCATTTTTTCAGTTGACCTCAATTACTTTTGGGTAACGAAAATAATGAAACTATACAAAATTAAATAATTACAGTGTGAATTTTGTGACAATTTTGCGTCGAGGCTTTCGGAAAAATCAGTAAAACGAAGATTGGTTAGTTTCACGCAATTGTAAAAAAATAAATATTTATCCAGTCTTTACATTATAAGCCAACTAGACGAACGTTCAAAACCAAAGTTAAGATTGTTTCGATCTTTCTTATTAAAGCTGAGAACGAGCCATTCACACACTAATGAAATAAATGAATTTTTTATAAACATATTTTTTGAACGAATAAGCAATGTGTTAATGAATGGCGATTCGTTTTAGATAAGAGTGGCAGGAATGCCTTTTTTAGTTCGACCTTAATTAAAATTTAAAATGTAAATCAAAAGTCAATCACGTTCTTAAAACAGCTGGTATGGAACGGACAAAGGGGGATACTCAAGGGGCCGGTTGTTCGAAAGCCGATTAGCTCTAATCCTGGGTTAAAATTTAATCGGCTATTTTGATTCAGTGCATTATGGCCGATAGTTTAAACTCGAACTTCACCTGACAAAAAGTTTATCAAAAAAAACTTTCAAAAGCAGGCCCTCAAAACTCTGCTGTTCAATTTTTCACTAATCCACAATTAAGCCAATCGACGTTTGAACAACTGGGCTCCGGCAGTGTAACGGCTGTTTGATTAATTATTCATTCTCATGAGAACTGTGAACTGTATACAAGTGAGAATTGTATAAAAGATCGTTGCTTTGGAACCCTTTTGACTGCGTACACGTTAGTTTATTTTTGCGATTGCGGATTAACTGCAAATATATTGCGACATTTTGTGTACAGTGTACCGTATTTCCTCGAATAAACGCCGCACCTGAGAGCCAAAATATTAATAAACGCCGCCCTCGAATAAACGCCGCAC
>JAOCPT020500051.1:0-12358 GCA_026546935.2 Palythoa grandiflora
TGTTTTATTTTGTTTTTTCTTCAATAAAAACCGCTCACAGAAATAAGAACAAATTAAGAACAAATTGAGGCTGAAATTGCCAAAAAATTAAGAACAATGAGCCTCGGCCAAATTTACTAGTTCTTATTAAAAAAAGCGTGTAATACACATGCTGCAATGATTTTCTGTTTTCACTTAAAGGCTACCAGTGGTCACTATTATAATTGATTCTTTTGTTGCTGAGTTATGAGGAGTGTAAGTGTTATCAAACTGCCAAAAATTGGTATGAATGTCTTGATACAATAAACATTTATTTTAATTTCTAAATCTAAATTTCGAGATAAACATTATGAATGGTTACAGGATTTCAATGATTGCTGCGAAAGCCAGTTCATTCAAGCGTTTTCTTTATCCCAAAAAGCATGTTTATGTTTGTTTTTTAAAGATTATGTGCACAGTCAGTAATTATCATTAAACATTTGTTTCAGAAAATAACTAACATTTTGTGATTTTACCCCATTTACTGCTCTGGTGTTGATGTCACAGCTTTCATAATTTGCATATTTAAAAAACATTAATATCCCATTGTATTGTAATTTCTTGTACGGCAGCAAGGAAAGAGTTTGAGAAATGTTTTGAGTTTGCCATTTCATCCTTTTTCTCTTTCTACGTACTTTTTGTAGAGTAAATAAACTAAAAGCTGCGATATATACTTTCTGTAGATTAAAAATTGGTGTGTTAGGTTAGAAATTTTATAATAAATGTTATAAAATGTTTTAAATGAATTGCAAAATATATTTCGCTCTCAGTTGGGCCTCTTAATATCCCGGGAACCAAACAAGCTAAATATTTTTTAATGTAATGAACAACTTTTTTCTTTACTTTCAAAACTAGCCTTCCTAACTGATGACTTTCTATTTTTCCAATATATACACTTTAATAAACAGTCAAATTAATATTTGTTCATTATTTGAATTATTGCATTCTGTTAGAGATAAATGGGACAAGGACCACGTTCGCATGCCGTGCTCAAGGGAAAACCTTTATCCAGTCCAGGTACCAGAAGACAAAAAGTTTAATATAAACAATAACTGTATTAACTTCAGAGTTAGAAACATTGTTTGCAAATCCATACAAACTTTTATCTATTTACTGTTCTATTCCTAATATTAACTTTTTATATATTCATTCATAAACGTAAAAGAAACTATTCGCTGTTGTGATTTTTTTGATAAATCTCTTTCAATTTACAGCGGCGTGGTTGGCGCAGTGGTAAGATCCCTGCCTTCTATTCACAAGGTCCCTGGTTCAAACCCCGGTTCTGCCGAGTGTTGAACATTTGTGTGACCTTCTTTTCCACCAAAGTTGACTCAGCTTTCCATCCTCCCGAGGTCGGTAAAATGTACCAGCTTCTGCTGGGGGCTAACCTGCTATGGATTAGTGTCCCGTCCAGGGGGAGTCAATGACTCTCATCCGCTTAACACTAACAGAAACCGGGGATAAGCACCGGCTCCATGGGCCATTTAGGCTCGTAAAAGGATTTAGCTTATCTTAGCTTTCAAATTTTGGATAAAAAAAACTCTCCATGATATCTCCAATGAACTAAACAGTCACATTAAAAACTGAATCATCATAAATAGATAATGGTACTCGTCTCCAACGACTTTGCAATTGCAGATGTTGTAAAGTCGTTGTCCTCTTGGTATATTAACATATCGACCCTGTTCAATGGGAGAAATTAATAAAAATGTATAAATTTGTTTCAGTGCAGTCTTTTATATAGTGGCAGAGAAAAGAAAACAAATACATAAATTATGTTAGACTAAGATACTTAATTGCGTTCGACGTTAGGAGAACGCAATCATAATCTTGCACAGGCGGAAAAAATCTCGATTTTGTGGTTGATCCTGAATCGACGCTATCTTGGATTTATCCGAGAGGGTCTGAGTTCCATTCCTACGCAGGCGGAAAAAACTCGATTTTTGTGGTTGATCCAAATCGACGCCGTCTTGGATTTCTCTGCTCTCATATTTTTCTTTGAAAATGAATAGGTACTCTGTAGAAAAGCTTCCCGATTCGGTTAACAACAACACTGAACAGCGAAAGTATTAACTTGATCGCAAGCCGGATTATTAACTCACGTCAATTGAACTCAGATCTAAAATGCCTACCTTGACCTTTGAATAGACTGTGATTGTTGCGGCAGAGTTTATGGAACAAAACGGCTTACAGGGTCGAATATACAAGGACAAATCAGTACTATTTTTGAGAAAAGTGAACACATGCAGGCAACCCAGTGAAGGCTCTGTAGAGCCTCTTGTAATAAAATTAAAAAAGGATTCCAACAGCAAAATATGCTCGCTGTTAACTCTTCTTATGAAAACCACTAACAAAGATGTCGAACGCACTTTGTTAATCTGTTAATACTTCTAGTTATAATTCTTATAACGGTACGGTGGTATCAAAACAAGAAAAAACTTGTGTAATTATGGGAGACTTTTACATGTTCTATTGATAATGTTTCTACTAAGGCAAGAAAACAGAATCACGCGCGTTTCTATCGAGTTTTAGACACTCGCTATGACCAAGAGAACACGAACGAGGTGAAGAAGAGTTTGCTCTCTGTTTTCTGTGTGTTCTCTTACGCCACTAGCGTCTTTCTAAAACTAGATAGAAACAGAATCGACGCTGTTTATCTTGCTTTTAGAAAATATTTTGCAAAAACATTAATCGAGTTGATTACTGATTTAAAAACAGTTTCAACTACCGCCGCCTGGTTAGCCTAGTTAGTAAGGCGCCAGTCTGCCGTGCGGGAGGCTCGGGTTCGATTCCCGGCCGGACCTCCACTCAGGGTCTGTTACTGTTAGACCTTCGAGTCTTCTCGGATAAGGACGTTAAACCATAGGTTCAGTCTCTCTATCTCTCTGTAGAGGGACTTAAAAGAACCCACGCACTTGTCAAAAAAGAGTAGGGTAGTGATCCCGGTGTTGTGGTCTGTCTGCTCTACTGAGGGCATTTCTTAATGATAATATATGTGAGCCGCAGTAGCGGACTATCTAAGACCCTCAACTGTAAAAACCTTGTACTGATTATTGTAAAGCGCTTTTGATCATACACTTATGGAAAAGGCGCTATATAAATGCTAATTATTATTATTATTATTATTATTATTATTATCATTATTATTATTATTATTATTATTATTCAGCTCTGCCGCAGGTTCAGGTCCAAAGCTGCAGTCGCGTAACGTGACATCATTTCATAATTTTTATCGAGATTTAGAAAATGGGACTGAGCCAATCGGACCACGCACTTTGTAATATCTATTTTTTAAAAACGTTTAAATGCTGGTTGTTATAATTACAAAATAATCATGTTAACTTACAATAAGGCCTTTGTGATACCACCAAGCCTGTGGAGTGAGATAGTACAGAATTACTTTTCATATGTTGTGAAAAGAACAAAGCACTTCTACAAATGAATGTAAAATGCATTTTCAGTCATTTCAATACTTCATCAAAAATCATAGGTAACCAGGGAGGTTTAAAAATCCATCACAATAAACCAGGGACCAGTTCCTCAAAACGCGATTAGTGCTAACCCAAAATATTCTTTCCTAAATGAGGCTTGTATTAAAGCTAGTTTGAATGCAGACTAAAGGATGTTAAAACGACCGCCATTGTGATTAAAATCTACACCAGCCAACTGTCCCAGATTATCTGAGAGTCTCCCAGATACAGAATGAATCTCCCAGTCTCCCATACTGTATGGATCAGTAAATTACTCAGATAACACCAACTCTAAATCTTTCAAAGACTTTATTCTACTATACGCTAAAATGATATCCCCAAATTAAAGCATTGCTTTGTTTTTTAAACCTCAAACATGTCAAAAGAAGTTTTCATTTATCTTGTTGCTAATGAGTCAGTCAAGGTGAAGACCACAAGGACAATTTGCCACTGCAAAAACGAGTACACTGCAAACTGGGTTTTAGAATGGCCGTGTAGACCTGTGTGGCCTGTTTTCATGGGTTATTGACAGCATTGCTTTACCCAGTGAATTTCTTCTGTCAGTTCATAGGTTTGGGCATTCTACAGTGTCCCATATAGGACATAAGTTCAAATCTTTTAAAAGTAAAATTAGTAAGTTAGATAGATAGATAGTTTTATTAAAAGATCATATTGCAGCCTTCTAAGGCTGAATTGCATGACTATTTACATTTACAAAGATGATAATAATAAAATTATTAGTAAAGTTCAATCTATTAAAAAATGCTTACAATTTTAAAAAATACTTATAATATTAAATTATATAAGGTATCTATTTCCTACTCATGCTCATTGTGGTGGCCCTAAATTCCTAAAAATCCATATTTACCCTTTTTATTTTTTGCTTACCCTAAAATACCTTCGTTTGAGGAGTTGTTTTGAGTCTTCCCCCAAATAACCCTACTATTTTTCCCATTTGAGATGTTTGAGTACAACTGGCGTCATTGAAAGTGCATGAAATAGAATCTGCATCAGAAGTTAATTGTGGACTAATGAATCATTTTAAAATGATTCTTCAATTTATGTCAATCACTAGAGAGTGGCGACCATGCCAAGGGCTTCAGATCTCAAACATTGAATTTCAAGACGAGGATTACACAATCTTCCACCCCTAATTTTCACCCAATATTTTCTCACAATGGATGATGCTTCAACTTGTGTCAATCTCTTACAGTGTGACGACATTGCTTAAAATTGAAAAAGGTCAAAGCAAAACGACAAAGACAGTGGCTTTATATCTCTAATGTTCAAAACAAGAGAATTGCACAATATTTAGCCCCTAATTTTCACCTCAAGCTGGCCAGAATGTCTGGTTTTGAAAGGGAGCTGAAGTGTCATAGACTTTGGATTTGTGTTTTGTCGATCCCATTTCCAAAAGACTGGAGTGTTCACCTTTCACTAATCAAAGTGACCCCAGTTCATTTGAAGGCAAAAGGTTTTGCCCGTTTTTACTACAGTTATGTTCACTTTTTAAAACTAACCCTTTCTCTTGCTGTGTTGGGAGCTCTTGTCAGCCCATATGAACAGTCCAAGTGGTAGATAGCTAATCGTTTTACAAGCCTAAGTGGCTTATTTGTGATGGTGCTTATGTGCGGTTTCTTTTATTTCTTTTTTTTCTTCATTTCAACCACAAAAATAATAAAATTAAGTTATACAAGAGAAGAGATATATCTATACAAGTTATTGCCGGACTTATATTTAAGTAGGGTCAGGAGAACCTCTGAAAGCATAAGGGTTAATCTAGGAGATCTTAACAAAAGAAACATACAGGTATAAAACGTTTCTGTGGTGCTAATTAAATTGAAGTCATTGACTTCTCCCAGAGAGGACACTAACCTGTCGCAGGTTAGCCTCCAGTGGAAGCTGGTACTCCTTATTGGCAGGAAACAATGTCACACAAATGTTCAAAACTTGGCTGAGCTGGAATTTGAACTTGGAACTTTACACCAACCACACCGCCCTTAACCAAGTAATGGGCTGCCGGTAAATAACATAACCGAAACTTTATTTAGAGGTTCTGCATGATTGCCTAGATAAGTTGGTATTAAATTTGCATCTTTATAGCGATAGTCCAACTTCATTTATGTTTTAGTTGTAATTTTTAATGTTAGTTATTGTTTCACAGCCAGGGGGTCGTGGTGGACAAGACAACCATTCTCTCTCAACACCTGTGGTTTCTATGCAGACACCAGCACATGACAACTCGCTTAGCACTCCAGTTATTTCCATGGCAACTCCAAATCTGGCTGGCCCGCCTTCTTTTCCACCCTCTGCTGTCCCCCCAGGGTTCACACCTAGTGACTACCATCTTGACAGTGCAGATGCTCTGAAGCTGTTTCCGCTGACCGGTCTCACCCAACAGCAGGCTAATGCCGCCCTACTACAGCAACAGCAGCTGCTAGCCATGAACCTACTGCAGGGGTAAGTTTGAAATGGTTTTTACCAATATCCTTAAAGCGTTACGTCATAAAGTCTAACGTATCTAAAGTTGAATCCCTTTACGAGCCTAAGTGGCCCATTGGAGCCGGTGCTTATCTCCGGTTTCTTTAGTGTTAAGCAGATGAGAGTCATTGATTCCCCCTGGACGGGACACTAATCCATTGCAGGTTAGCCCCCAGCAGAAACTGGTACTCATTTTACCGACCTTTTCAGGATTGAAAGCTGAGTCAACTTTGGCAGAAAAGAAGGTCACATAAATGTTAAACACTCGGCTAAGCCGGGGTTTAAATCCGGGACCTTGTATTTAGAAGGCAGAGATCTTACCACTGCGCCAACCACTCCACCCGAACGTATCTAACATTGGTTTAAACTTTAATCGACTTAGTTGTTTGACAGAGCTTTCCATTTGAGGGGAGTAATTGTTTTTGCTCACCATCGCATGCACAAAATGTTATGAGAAGAGAAATGAATCATCTTTTTTATTCGTCTTTTAAGATTACTTTTTGCATTGCTTGCTTTTGTACAAAGAGTTTAAGAATGGAGTATAACAGAGAAACTTTCGGATGTCCAGTAGTGTCTTTTCCTCTGTTTTTTAATCACTTAATGAATAGGAAAGATAGCTCACCTCAGATAGTGTAGTTGAGCTTTTTTTTCACTCGCCAAGGATTTTCAAATAGCAAGCCCTGATATAAGCCAGGAACAGGTTTGCTGCACAGCTGGTAAGTGCGATGCCTTCTTTAACTATGTGTTATTCATACGCATATTCAGAAAGTATTCATTCCAGTACTGTAGCTGAAGGAGAGAAGATACGATGATGATAGATGTTTTTTGAACAAACATGACTAAGATTTTCCTTGAGTACAACTGCGGGGGTGTGGTTTGCGTAGTGGTAAGATTTTTGCCTTCTTGCCTCATAGTCCTAGGTCGAAACCTTGCTCTGCCAAGTATTGACGTTTGAACTTTTCGCAAAAGTGGACTTGGCGTTTTATTCGTACAAGATCAGTAAAATAAGTACCAGCTTCTACTGGGGGCTAACCTGCGACGGAGTACTGTCCCATGCAGGGGGAGTCAATGGCTCTCATCCACTTAACCTGAAATAGCAATGGCTTCAATGGATCACGAAGGATTTAGCTTAAAAGCGTCGAATTTGTGGAATATCCTTTAAAATTATCTTGGAAACAGTTCTAAGTCTACTTTGTTTTCATAATTAGGGGAATGAATTTACAAACTGCAAGCATGATGGGAAATCGTTTGACTGTGCCCGGCACTGCGTCCAACCCGGCAATGTCGCATCTTGTAAACGTGAAATCAGAACCATCGGACCGTGACGGCTCATCCCCAAGCCCCCGTCCCCATTCTCTTTCCCCAACTGCAACATATGGCCGCAGGCCGCCAAGTCGAGATGGTCGTGATATAGAACCTCAAAAGCGGCCACGGCTTGAGGGTGCAGCGGCCGCTACAAATAGTTGGCGTTAGCATCTAACACCTTACAGAGAATTAAAGATATTTGTAATAACGCCAGGTGCCCAGTGCAACTAGTACACAAATGCCCGAGCGAGCCCTGGACAGGGTTTCGATCGGACGTTTGTATTTCAATTACGATCACTCTATTTGAAAATCCAAAACCAGCTCATTTGCATGATTTTTTTTTGTATTCATTTTTTTTAAAAAAAACGCTTCTTTTATCTTAACTAGCAGTGAGCTTCAAACTTGCTTGCAATTTTTTAAAAACGGATTAAAGCTTTCTAAAGTATAAGTTTCAGTATTTGTTTTAAACGTTTTCTCGAAGTGTTTTTCTAGCCTAGCCGTTTTCCTTATGAAAATCGTAGGCTTTGGTACTGGTATGATTACACTCTTCGTTTCGTTATAGCTTGGTTTTTAAGTCAAGCCTTGTTTTGTAAATAGTAAAGAGAAATATGTTATGATTATGTAGACATTCGCCACTCCAGTAACTGCATAAGGACTAGGTTCCGGTTACCTAAACTATCCCAGAGTTCAATGCGGCAAATGCTAATCCCTTATTAAATTGTTCACAAAAATGAGAGAATACATATTGTACGTATTAACGCGCCAAAGCAAATTTTATAATACAATGCAAAGTTTACATTCTGTAAACATAAACAGCTTTGCATTCTGGGATGGTTTGGTAGTCAGACCCAATCCTTTTGAAGTTGCTGGAGGGGTGAATATTGTAATGATTTCACTTGAAGTGCAACCGAGTTGCTAGGCAGTAGAATTTATTTTGGCTTACACAGCGTGAATAAATGTATTTTTACTCCACTCCCTCCAACGGCAGGAGAAGTGATAAATTAAAATGTAATATTAATTAACAAATGATATACGATAAATGCAGTAGTTAAAAGGGGCCCATCGCTTTCAGGTGACGCATGGGTTTTTGGTTTGACATTAGTCATGTTGTTTTGTGACATAGATTTAGAGAAAACTAAAACGTTGATGTCCTTTAATTGTCTTTATAGTTCTTATTAATCTTTAGAATTCACTGGATCGAGTCAAAATGTTGGGCAGAATTAGCAAGGACAATGTGACGTTCGAAGTGTGAGCGCGCAAGAGTAATTTTGTTTCGTCACGCAGTGGCTTTCAACGGGAAGACAAGAAGATTTCGCCATGAAAGTAACGCATCGTTTTTTGGCACCAGTAAAGTTGTTCAAAAGCTGATTAACGTCAGTTCAGGCTTTTTTTAAACCATGTTTTTGCTTCTAACCTGATTTGAGCCGTAATTTCGGTAGTAAAAAATTTTTCCTCGGAAAATGACAACTGCATTTTACAAGAACCGTGAATTGTTCCATAACGTTGTGTTTCACGTCACGCTGTGCTTGCTAAATCTGCCTGTTGTGCTGAATTTAATGTCATGCACGTCACGCAAGAGCACGAAAATAGGGCAGTTCCGAATTAAGCTCCACTGCTCACAAACAAAGCCTTCAAGTCGAGGCTAAGTACCAACTTTTCATTACATACATTTGCTGTACTTTTTAGCACTTGGCCTCGACTTGATGTTTTTGTTTGTCAGCAGTAGAGTGTAATACGGGGAATGGCCTATTTGATGGAATCGATTTTATAACAAAAGTTTGACTTGACTTCCTGAGCCCAGTTGCTCGAAAGTTGGCTTGCGCTACAAATTTTAACCGAAAGTTACGCTTATCTTTGTGAATTATGAGTGTGTAACAGGATTCCCACGCTGTTGCAAAACTTCCTCGAATTTGCAGGAAAAAATCCAGGTTAGATACGCTCCTAAAACTTTGGGATGGTTGGGATGTGCTACTTGTAACATTTTTATACCAAAGTTGTTTTTCCACTAAAGAGGGTTACGATTTTCTTAAACAATTTGCAGCATTGTACTTTAAGGGTTCGATTAAACATGTTGGTCAAACATCCAACGTTGTTGGTCGCAACAGGTTTGACGCGTTTAAACAGCACGATCAAACATGTTGGACGATGCTGAATGAAGTTTGACTTTTGTTCAAATTTTTCAACCAGCATCGTCAAACAAATTTCAAAATCTTGGGTTTTGGTACCGAAATCCTGCATTGTTGGATGATTTTGGAATCGTTTGAAAACTCGAGCATTTAACACAATCCAACAGTGACCAAACACCGCCCAACATCACCCAACAGTGTTGGATAATGTTTGACCAACATTTTTGATGCGTTTAAACGGTCTTAAGGCTGCACAGTTTCATTTAAAGCAAAACAGTTTTGAACTTGATGTCTGTTCGTATTGGGAGTTTTAGTGGAGATATATAGGCGAGTTAGTTTGATAGCCGTTTCCCTACAATTTAGGAGTTTGAGATTTACCAATAGCTAGTTAACTTTCGTGCAGTTGGGCGATGGTTATTCTGACTTATTGCAGAGTAGAATTAGCCATAAAAAACTGTATATATTGAGAAAAAGCTCTTCCATCACTCAGGACTGTAGTGGTTAGTTTTGTATATTTTTGTTGTAAATCAGTATGGTAGATGAAGTATTATATCGGATAAATGGTAGACACAGTCGATTGAAAATAATTTTATGTATTTCGGTTTTTTACTATATTTAGTGTGTATGGCAACAGTGGGCGAGGCGGGGCTGGACTCTGCATGCACGCCGCTGTTGGAGTATGTTTTCCTAAGGTGTCTGTATGGACGACTCAACCATTATAAGTCATTTAACAAAAGACTGGGATTTTATATTGAGTTCATAACTCGCTCATTTTGTAAGTTTTTAATTTAGCTACGCCAATGTTCGTACGAATAAAGCGATTGTAACTAAAATGTATTGTTGGTCCTTGTGTCTCTTCAGGTCAGTTAATTATAAAGTATTGCTTTTGAGAATTCTACGCCTGTCCGGCCCTTAAATTGTACAGCGTCGCCTTAACTTGACTGAGCCTGGCATTTTTTTACCCAGTTTCTTCTTGAGTCGCACAAAGTTGTTGCAAGTCTCACAAAACCGTTTTAAGTTTCACAAAGAGGTGGCATTTTTTTTCTTTCTTTTTAATTCGTCTTAGTCGCACTGTGTTGCCTTACGTTGCACAAATACGTGTCAGGTTTTTGTTCTGTTTTTCCTTTAGTCGCGAAAAGTTCCCTTTGTCGCACAAAGTCGCTTTAAGTTACAAGACGCAGCCGTTTTATGCATTTCTTCAGTTTTCCGTAAGTTGCACAATGTACTAAGTTGCCTTAATTCGCTCAAAGTCGTCTTAAGTTGCACTAAGTTGCCTTAAGTAGCACAAAGTCGTCTTAAGTTGCACTAAGTTGCCTTAAGTAGCACAAAGTCGTCTTAAGTTGCACTAAGTTGCCTTAAGTCGCTCAAAGTCGTCTTAAGTTGCCTTAAGTTGCTCAAAGTCATCTTAACTTGCACTAAGTTGCCTTAAGTCGCTCAAAGTTGTCTTAAGTTGCACTAAGTTGCCTTAAGTCGCTCAAAGTTGTCTTAAGTTGCACTAAGTTGACTTAAGTTGCTCAAAGTTGTCTTAAGTTGCACTAAGTTGCCTTAAGTCGCACAAAGTCGTCTTAAGTTGCACTTAGTTGCCTTAAGTCGCTCGAAGTCGTCTTAATTTGCACTTAATTGCCTTGAGTCGCTCAAAGTCGTTTTAAGTTGCACTAAGCTACTTTAAATCGCACAAAGTCTTGTTTCTTCTTAATTCGTCTTACTGCACAGAGTTGCGTTAAGTTGTACTAATACGTTTCAGGTTTTTGTTCTGTTTCATCTTCAGTCACGAAAAAGTTCCCTTTATCGCTCAAAATCACCGTAAGTTAAAAGACGCAGCAGTTTTTTATACTGATTCTCCGTAAGTCGTTTAAAATTGCCCTAAATCGCACAAAGGCGGCGTAATTTAAACAAATACGTAACAGTTTTTTGTCCTGATTCTCCTTAAGTCGCACAAAGTCGCCGTAAGTCACTCAAAATTACCCGACTGAAATCGCACAAAGTCGGCATAATTTAAACAAATATGTAGCGGTTTTTGTCCTGATTCTTCTTAAGTCGCCTTAAGTTGCACTACGTTGGCTTAAATCGCACAAAGTCGCATTAAGTTGCACAAAGTTTTATTTTCTTTTGTTTTTTTATTATTATTATTATTACAGAATTGCAAAAGAATTGTACAGTTTTAATAAATATGGCAACCAAAAAACGGGAAAAAAGCATTACAAATTTGTGTGTCAAGACAATGCTATATAAGGTATAATGAAATCCTTAGTACAGCCTACAGGTTTTAAATGTTTGGTGTTAGATTTGTCACAGGGGAGGGGAGACAGCGTTGTTAAAATATCAAATAAATCATTTGTTATTTAGCCAAAAGTAAAGATAAATAGGGTCTTTTTCAGCTTTGAGATTTTTAGTTTCATTAAACTCTAGACTATAAAATGTTTTATGTTGGTGTAAAAATTGTTGAAGAGAGGGTGGATTGTCTATATTTCTGCAGGACCATATATGGTATCTTGCATCATTCAGCAGGCAAAAATTTATGTTTTTTAAATTTGTTTTATCTGGCCTCAAACCTAAAACCGTTGCTATATATATGTTTTGGTCATACAGTCGTCTAGTGCAGCTTTACAGTTGATTAACCAGAGCTTTAGTTTTTTCCAAAAGTTGGTTGTTTTTCACAAGTCCAGAAACTGATGGCTGGCTGAGATCTTCTTTGTATGTCTTACAAAAGGTGCCCCTAACTTCAAGATTGTAAAACGAAAAGTGTTAGTTGCAAGCCTTCTATGTAAAAGTTTATATTGGAACTCTCGCCCTTTATGGTCAAGCAAAAAATTCAGTTACGAAATTCAGTTACGAAAGTCAGAACAGTCGAAGGGTTTCATGAATAACGAAATACTCTTCGGTGCCAAATAAACGTCCCCTCCCCCCGCGTATGAAGACTTCCCATTTTGTTCCGATCCCTGCGGACTTTATTAGGAC
>JAOCPT020500131.1:0-12356 GCA_026546935.2 Palythoa grandiflora
TGTCAAGCTGATTCCAGTTGGTAACATTGTTGTCAAGCTGATTGCAGTACGTAACATTGTTGTCAAGCTGATTCCAGGACGTAACATTGTTGTCAAGCTGATTCCAGTTGGTAACATTGTTGTCAAGCTGATTGCAGTACGTAACATTGTTGTCAAGCTGATTCCAGTACGTAACACTGTTGTCAAGCTGATTCCAGTTGGTAACATTGTTGTCAAGCTGATTACAGTACGTAACATTTTTGTCAAGCTGATTCCAGTTGGTGACATTGTTGTCAAGCTGATTGCAGTACGTAACATTGTTGTCAAGCTGATTCCAGGACGTAACATTGTTGTTTAGCTGATTCCAGTACGTAATATTATTGTTAAGCTGATTGCAGTAGGTAACATTGTTGTCAAGCTGATTCCAGTTCGTAATATTGTTGTCAATCTGATTCCAGTAGGTAACATTGTTGTCAAGCTGATTGCAGTACGTAACATTGTTGTCAAGCTGATTCCATTAGGTAACATTGTTGTCAAGCTGATTGCAGTACGTAACATTGTTGTCAAGCTGATTCCAGTAGGTAACATTGTTGTCAAGCTGATTGCAGTACGTAACATTGTTGTCAAGCTGATTCCAGGACGTAACATTGTTGTGAAGCTGGTTGCAGTACGCAACATTGTTGTCAAGCTGATTGCAGTAGGTAACATTGTTGTCAAGCTGATTCCAGGACGTAACATTGTTGTCAAGCTGATTGCAGTACGTAACATTGTTATCAAGCTGATTCCAGTACGTAATATTATTGTTAAGCTGATTGCAGTAGGTAATATTGTTGTCAATCTGATTCCAGTAGGTAAAATTGTTGTCAAGCTGATTGCAGTACGTAACATTGTTGTCAAGCTGATTCCAGGACGTAACATTGTTGTTAAGTTGATTGCAGTTTGTAACATTGTTGTCAAGTTGATATCAGTACGTAACATTGTTGTCAAGCTGATTCCAGTAGGTAACATTGTTGTTAAGCTGATTGCAGTAGGTAACATTGTTGTTAAGCTGATTCCAGTAGGTAACATTGTTGTTAAGCTGATTCCAGTTGGTAACAACGTCGTTGGGCTGATTGCAGTAGGTGACGTTGTAGGGCTGATTGTTGTAGGTATCAATGTGGTTGGGCTAATTGCAATAGGTAACACTATTGAGGGCTGATTGCAGTGTGTAAGATTGTCATAGGGATTATCGCAGTTGAAAACTTAGTTTTAGGACTGATTTGTATAACCGCAGGGGTCATTAGAAAGAAAGTTTTTTACTTTAACTATGGAGTATGCACCTAAGGTAGAGCTCCAGAACAAAAAAATTTAACTGATAAAAATACCAAACGACAGACAACAACTAAAGTAAAATTCTAGACATTAATAAATGTCGTTGTGATGTCTTTTGTATAAAACGGGATGAGTTACGAAATGCAGACTGTGTCATGTTCAAAAATAGACGTTTTATCTCTATTTCTCCAAATCCAGCAATATACCATAGAACAAAGAAAAGATCACTACAGTTAAAATCCGTTGTACTTACTGTCTTCTTTTGTAACAGCTGAAACTATTTCTGACATGTTTCCAGGGGATGCAGTCTCTCCTCTGATCTGGAAGAAGTACTTGGTATGCTTTTTAAGGTTCCCGATCACGTAAGAGGTTAATGATTTTGCAACAGGAAAAAAGCCATATAACAACAGTTTCTCTCGACTCTGGTTATAAAATATATGGTACTGTTGAAGTTCTCCATTAAGCATCTTTGGTTCCTTCCAGGTAAGGCGGACAGTAGTTGAACTCAAAGTCTCAGCATCAAAATCTGTAGGAGCGCTTGGTCCTGAAAACCAACACTGAGACTAAAACACACATAACTGATTTAATTTCCTCTAACATTTAGTTTTGCAACCTTTATATCCACGTCTGGTCAACATTTTTCGATCAATGTTACTGATATTTTTGTTGTACTGTGTTCACATTCTGAGGTCCTGAAAAACGTGTGTACATAGAAAATTGATTAAGGTCACAAATTAAATATCAGGGAAAAGTAGTCGTTGTCAAAGCATTGGTTTACTATCTTTGTGTAGTTCTCGTAACTTGTTAGTGGTAAGAAAAAAAAACATTTTATAAATCTTAAAAGAATTCTCAAAATAAAATTGTCTTAGGGCCTGTTTACACGCTCCAGGTTGAACCTCCTTACCGATTCAACCCAGCACTGTCTAGAAAAGGGGTTTGAGTCTGTATTTGATTTACATGCAAAACTGGTAGCGCAGTAAAGCCTGCAATAAGCACCTGCTGGGTTAGGGTTAGTTTTTTTACACTTCATTTTGAATATAAAATATGTATTTAATTTGTTTGTGAGCAACTGTTCAGAAGATTGTCATATCTTTAGTCACAAGCACTCGGCTAATTTCTTTTATCCATTGCAGCTAAATTTGATCGGTAGTTTATTGTTATCTTTTTAAATAATATTCTGAACTGTTTTTATTTTTTCTGCATTTTGTGAAAACAGGGTCGGTCGGATCCGTGCTAGCGAAAATTAAATCGGTCTCGCCTTAAAACGAGTAAAATTTGCTTGAAACTGTTGTTCGTCATTTTCACGTCAAAGCGGTTCAACCCCCAAATCGTGTTTACATGCTAAAACTTGTACCTAGTGCCCGGTTCAACCTCCCACTCAGCTAGGTTGAACCGGCTGCTGGGTTGAACCGGCTACCCGGGTCAGATTTGAACCTCTTCATGTAAACAGCAACAAGATTTTGTATGGCGACTGGTTCAACCGCTTGCTAGGTTGAATCGGGCAAGAGGTTCAACCTCCTACATGTAAACAGGCCCTAAGAGGCTACTGTGAAAATTTTTTGGGAAACGAACAAATTCCCTCTGACTTGGAACTCTCGAAAGGCGACTTTGTCGCTCATTTTTAGAGAACGTAAAAAAAATCTAAATATCCATTTTAATTCAAAATTTTTAGCATAGTTCGAAAGCCAGCTCTATAAGCTTTAATTTGATAATGGGTTTTGCTATCTACGGTTTAAGACAGATTCACTGTATCCTCGTTTTGACGCAAAACACCCCTGAAGGTATACGGTAGCCTTAAACAGAAAAGCTTCAAATCAAGAAGCACGAGCTGAACTGGGTCGATTTCCTCTCCCAATTATGATTGTTGAACACGTTTCGATTTACGTAATATATCTCAATTTAAAAGATAATAATTCAATTGTAAATTTACAGTTGCAGATACTGTAACCTCAATTTACTAAATTCCAGATCTTCAAGAAATCTATGGAAATCCAAAGGAACTATACTAAATTTAGAACAAGTAAGCATTCTTTAGCAGTTGAAACTCAAAGGTATTGTAGATCAATTATTCCAAGAGAAAACGAGTGTGTTTTTTTCAGCAAGAAAAATGAAGTAAAAGATGAATTCCATATACTCGTTGTTTGTGAGATTTATACTAGCTATAGGCATGCACTATTTCAAAAGTTAAATTTAATCTTTAATAATTTGAACGTCAGCAATAAAGAAAAATTAAATGGGCAAAGGTTTTGTACCATAGATAGAAGAGCAATTTTTTTAAGCACTTAATAGTGTTTATTAAAACGAAAACCATGTCTTCAGCAACAGTAAATAAGTATTTCATATTCATTTGATTATAAGTTTATCTATTCTTTGGGTCACATGTGAAAAATGTGCGCGTGCACTTTCCATGCAGTATTATTTACTTTGTATATCCGTATGTATTTTATACACCAAGGGCCCGTACTGACAGCTGGTCTGCTAAGCAAGAACCCTAAGTTTTATTTAAATACGGGAGTCTGCCTGTCACCTCACTTCATTATTTTATAACCGCGGTTCAAACCACCTCCCAATAACTGATAAAAAAAACTTTACCTGTCATATTGGAGCAAGTCAAAGCGGCATCATAATCATGAGTTGATCTATACTGTCCCCACCCTGCTCCCGGGCAGTTGGCAAGATTTGTTTCACGTCCCGTACATCTAATACCCTGCAGCCAGGTGTATCCGGTCTTTACTCCGTAAGGTGTGTTCTTTGCATACATAAACGGTGATAGGGCGTGTGTGAATCCCAGCATACGGCAGACGGCAATAGCGTTATTCCAACTACGGTCACCATTTACAGCTCCCCAGACTCCGTTGTAATACACTTCTACTCGGCCTTCTGTAAGGGAGCTGCTTCCCGCTAAACGAACTGGGACTAAGATAAAATATTTTGTGGGATATGTATAGCATTTGCAGAAACAAAAATGTAATATGTTACAAATTCAAAGAATTTATTATATATTTATGGAAGTTTTGTGTGCAATTTTATTATAAAAGAAAAAAATACAAAATTAAAGTTCCATGAAACGGGCTGTTCTCTATTTTGATTATGATATTCAACTAACAATGAGTGGAAGACTCAAACTCTAAACCTACGGGTTCCGAGTCACTGCTGACAATTTGCTTGTTGTCCCTTAAGAAATTATAAAAAATTCGGTCTACGTCCCCTTGATAAAGTTGCTTAGCCAAAGCAAGCTCGTACTTCAACCTAAGATTTACAGGCAAGATACGCATCCTGTTAAAACCAAAGGATTAGTCGGTGATAATCAGCACAAAGCCACGTGCAATTTTTGCCAGGAAGTTTTAAAGCGGTTTTATTGCTTCACACAATTCCCAACAAATTGAAAGGGACCGGGTTGATGCGTGACACTAATATGTTTACCTATGGAGGCTTTGCGTGGCTGTTTTTGTCGAGTATTCAAGTTGGATCATACGAAAACCTTATTAAAGACAAAAAATTTGTTTAAGGAACTCATCGCATGCCCTCAAAGGATTTTTGCTCCGGCTTTGTATCATTTGTTGTAGTACCATACCCTTTTTAGCTTCCCTTGCTTATCGCACTTTGTAATAGTTTCTGGTTTGTGAAAGTGAATGTTTTTATCCATCCAGATTCAAATATAGATAAACCACTGCTTGGAACAACATACACTTCAAGCTTGAGTTTTCTGGCTTTGTGCACAAAGTTGCACAGACATTCCCGCCAACCAACATTGGCTTTTTTCAGTTTATGGAGCGCCATTCGTGACAAAATATCATATTTATAATCATGATGCTAGAATTCCGTTTCTTAAAGTATTTATGGGATTTTTAAATCGTTCGCATAATAAATTAGTTTGATATTTTGTGTTATCGTCTGGAATTACGAAATAATTTAAAACTTTGAGAATAAATTTTCGGTTTATGAGGGAAGAAAGATTCAAATCATTATAATAGTCATTGTAACAAGTTCTCCCGTCTGAGCAATGTAGGAATTTTAGAACTCTTCAAAAGTTTTAGAAAGAAAGAAACAAACAAACAAGCAAACAAATAAACAAAAGAAAGAAAGAAAAATTCAAAAGCATAAAAAAAATCTCATTGGAGTCAATAAATATGAGTTTTAAACAAAATTAGTTACAATTTGAAAAAACACAACAACTTTTTTGAAAGACATGTTTCGGCATGCTTATGCCATCATCAGTTTAATGAAATGAATGAAATACAATACATTATAAGTGAAAGCTAGTTAATGAATAAAAATTATACAAAATAATGACGTCATGCATTACAAGTAATGCGACGGAAATTATAAAGCTAAAAATTAGTTACCTCCACACTTAACACTAGCGTCATGATCGTTTTTGCATCCTTGGGAGCTTGTTCCACCATGTGCACAACTTAACAAATTCTTTTCGGTTCCCTTACATTGTACGTTGGTAAGAGAGGTAAATCTTTTTGACTTCCCGAATTTCTGGTATGAGCCAGCCTCGAGAGCGTAACTGTATCCCAACATACGACACACCACGTGACCATCATTCATGTCCCACTGTTGAGCACACACTCTTCTCCAGACTCCATTATGAAGCACTTCCACGCGTCCTTCAGCATTGGATGTGCCATTAACTAACCTGACTAAAAAGACCCCCAAAACAAATGTGATTAATCCTCATCTCAGTTCAGAACAAAAGCATAGTACACTGACAAGACTAGCTAAGCCACACTAAACCACGCTAAGATCTCTGCTTCGCAAGACGGTTCGCTTTGCTAGATGCTCACGTGTGAAGCAGATTACTTTTGAAATTTTTGCCACACAAAGCAATGAGCAAAATATAAAGTTATTTGTCCCTGCACCTAGCGAGGTAATATACATTGTTATTATTATTTTTTCAACACGCTTTAAGAAGAACAAGATGAGCAAACTACTTCGAGAGTCAGAAACCGCTCAGCCGTGCTGTGCAGGACATTGAAAACTTAACGTTCTATCTTGTAATTTAGATAGGAGTTGTACAAACACACTACTGGTAGAAATAATTTGGAGTTGTCTGCGCCAAATATCGTTATAAAAACTTTAATCCTTTAGGATTTAATAGCCAAAGCTTGCAAACTAGCAATATAACATACGGATTGTCAAGTCAAACAGAAACAACATTTTTCACCAGGACTTTACAGCCACTACAGAACTGTTTAACTACACAAATCACTTTCAAAAAAATCTTTTAAAAAGAAAATAAAAATGCAACTACTTCAATTTCTGACAAAGAACAAAACCTACGAAGAGCCTGAAAAGTTATTTCATGCTTTCTCTTGATACCTTCATCCGTTAATATCTTCCGTTAATATGTTTTGATTAATTTTTCCTTTTGTAGTTTAGTTTAGTAATTTAGTCTTTAGCCTGTATAATACTATAATTGAAAAAAAATATTGTAAGTTAATTATGAAACTTATTTTCTTTTTTAGACTACACTAATTATTTTGAGAAGTATTTATTTCGCATTTATTTTGTAATTCAATTGATACTCCATCTGCCTAGACTAGCATTTAAGCTATTTGCAGATGGAGTGTATTAATAATATTATATCTATGTTGATTGGACATTGTACAATTTTCTAATAAATATAGAAACTGCTATTTGTCATTTCCTTATTGGTATGTGCCAAACATTCCTTAAGATAATCACTACCTGAGGTTGTTGAACAAATGAGCCCAACTTCATCGTTAGTACTACACTGGGATTTGCGCCAACGTACTCGTGGACAGCTGGCTAGATTGCTTTCGTCGCCTTTACAGCGCACACCAGATAACCAGGCAGGTTCACTCTTCATGCCGTAAACTGTGGTAGCGTAGGGTGTTGTATGGAGGGCGTAACTATATCCTAACATACGACAAACCACGTGACTGCTATTCACTGACCAAGCGTCACCATAATATCGGCGATAACAAACCTTGCCCCAAGCCTCATTCATGTAGACTTGCAATCGACCTTCGTAGGGGGAAACTCCATCAGCTAGCCTAACTTGTGCTTTTAAAGTAAAATAATAATGAAAATTATAATAATAATAACTATAACGAAAATGATAATGCATCACACAGTTTACAATATTATTTCTATTTAAGGATAAATGCCCCCTGCGACCAAGGACAGACCACAACACCGGGCCATTACCCTACTCTTCACGACAAGTGTGTGGGTTCTTTTAAGTCCCCCAATTGAAAGTAGAGAGATTAGGAGACTAGACCAACAGCTTAGCGTCCCTGTCCACGGACGGTGTGGCAAAAGGAAACCACACAAATGTTCAACCCTCGACAAGGCCGGGGATCGAACCCGGGGCCTTGCGCTTGGCAATCAAAGATCTTGACCAACTAAGCCAAGCTCGCACATACAAGTAAATTTCAAATAATTCTAAATAATTGCAATATTATTTATTTAAATAAAAATTATCCTAAAATATGGAAAAGTGTAATAATAAAAATAATAATTACAGCTATATCTACCCGATTGAGTGTAATTGTAATGACATCCTGTTGCATAAACTGCCGTTTAGTTGATAATTTCATAATATTATTTTGAATTTTTTTCATCGAAATTGGATTCTACCTCACCTGACCTCAACTCACTTCACTTCATTTCACTTGTCCTCAGTTCATCCCTCGCCAATCCAATCGTCACATCACCTCACCTCGCGTCACCTCACTTCACTTTGCTTCACTTCACAATTTTCTCCATTATTTTTTACATCAGTATGCCTCTATGTTAAAAGTTATTTAAAAAAATATTAACACACCTGCACACTTCACGCCAGCCTCCTGATTGTGTGAACACGAATGAGTGCCCCACCCACTGTGTGAGCAACCGCTTAGACTACTTTCACTTCCCGTACATTGTACATTATCAAGCCATATTGTACCACTTCCTTGTCCATATTTAGAACTTTGACTAACTTGCAGTGCGTGACCGTAGCCTAAGGTACGACATACCACGTGACCGTCTCGCAGATCCCAACTGTTGCCACACACTGTGCCCCAGATCCCACGGTGTTTTATCTCTACACGTCCTTCGATGTTTGAGCTTCTACCGACAAGCCGAACTGTTAAAGAAGATTTACAAGATATATTTCGATATGTGTCCTTCACTTAGGAAGGTTGAGAACTATAAGATGCAGTCAGTATCATATTCTGTGAACCATAATTAATACTTGACCAATGGTTAACACTTAGTTGTTTTGGGGCGAGAGTGATGAATATTTAGTATTAGAATCATCATGCACGCAACTGTAATCAAAACGCCTAATTTTTCCGATGTTAAGTTTGGATCTCGAGTGGCTGACTAATTGAAACAATATTTAAACCTAAAGGAGTTTTTTCACTCAGTTAGTTATGCAGCTATTCAGCTACGAGGAACTCGATAAAATTTATAAATATCAAAAGTGGTTTGCTTAGTTGAGCAACGCCCTATAAGGAGGTCGCAAAGCATATCTTGTGAATTAAGAATAAAACAACAGCTACCGTGTTTGCACAGGCTAATGCAAACCTCGGTGTGTTTGGGAGTAATCGAGAGCAGATAGTACAAAGTGCCTGCTCAAACTTTTATAAAATAATAATTATTAGCAATAATTTAACAACAAAAACTATCTGTTAAGACAAGTTGTCGGACAGAAAATATATCCCAAGAATTATAAAAGAAGCGGTAGAGATACAAAAACATAACAATAGTTTTAATAGAGATGACTCTTTTAGATTAAGTCCTACATGGATCAAGTGACAATTCATTCACAATTTACAATAAAATACTGGACGGAAAAAATCGTCAATCGGCAAAGGCATTAAAACAGAGCGTTCAACACAAATCTGAAGTGGTTGAGAATCTCAGAAAAACATCGAAGTTCAGCACTGCTTAAGGTTCATCGTCTCCACTTGAGTTGCTGATAAATGGACAATTTAACATTCCGATCTTTTGGTGAAACATTTTTTAAAGCCAGAGAGATCTTTCCAAAATTAAGTTTTAACTTTAAGTTCGTTAACGATGGTAGCAATGAAAACAGAAAGTACTACTTCACAAGTTAAATTAACTCCAGAGTACTGAGACGTTTGAGCCGTTTCCTAATTGTTCTTTTAGCAGCCATACTTCGATAATTCCTATGAATCTGTTAGAGTTTAAAAAAAGACACATTTTTAAACAAAATCAAAGTAGCAAAAGATTTTAGCTTCACTGGAAAATGCAGCTTGTTCAAATGTCAGCTGCTTACAAACGTGTCTTTATAAGAAGCAATCTGATTGGCGATTGCTGTGTAGGAGAATATATTCATACAAAGATATTTTAGCCAACTTGTCAAAACAGGTTGGCTATGTTGTTGCTTGAAATTATTATTTTATAAAAGAAATAAAACACAGCTACCCTGTTTGCATGGGCTAATGCAAACCTCGGTGGGTTTGGAAGAAATCTCGACATTCTTCGGTCTCTTGATTTGCACTATCTGCTCTCGATTTCTCCCAATTATATTTCTTAAATGCAAACTATTTAAAACAGTATCAATACCAACTAAAAACTGTATCTACCTGCTGTGTTTGAGCAAATCACCCATGCATCATAATCGCGACCGCAAGAATGAACTCCCCAACCACTGTGTCTGCAGTTTGCAATAGATTTCTCTGTACCAGTACAACGTACGTTGCTCATCCAGATAGGACCGTCACCTTTCCCGTAATATTGGACTCCGACAGCCAAGGCCCGAGTGTAACCCAACATGCGGCACACGACTTTTCCATTCTGCAGGTCCCAAGAAGATCCGCATACTCTGCCCCATACCCCATTATAGAATATCTCAACGCGTCCATGTGTGTTGTGTGAACTGCCCACTAATCTTGCTTGCACTGTTTTATGAAAAAGAATTAAAATTGAATGACTGTTAAACTTTTCAAACCTAATGTGTGCATCATTTTATCCAGCCGCAGTAGAAAAATCAAAAGCAAATGCACGGTAGAAAGCAGGGACAGCTTCTACCCGCACCAACCGCAACAGCAACAGTAACATGCACCAAAGCTACAACAACAATATCAATCAAAGGCGGCGAAGCGTCCTAAAAATTATATGGGTGTGTGTGTGTGTGTGTTTGTGTGAGGGAAAATACCAAAATTTAAACTATTGTTCCCATTAGGTGCATTCATTTTAACGACGGAACTTACAAATTTGATTGCTAAACCTTTGTCGAAGTAAGTTGAAACAAAACTGGACTTCATCCGACGATTCTCTGAAGATTAGAACTTCAGGCAGTTTCTTGATAAATCAGGTAGAAAAAAAATCTACAATATCTATCGCAAAGCACTATCCTGATAAAGCAATGTGATATAAGATCAAAACAGGAATGAATATTTCAAAACCCGATTCTATGATGAAATAGTAAAATTTTTGTCAGCATAACGTTGGGGCTTAACGCCCCAAAATTTTTACTTGGGGAGCTTAGTCGCACTGCCCCGCCGCCTATGACAACAAGATGCTTTAAAAGCGTGAACTGGGTTGCCTGCATCTGTAACAGAAGATTTAAACAAATGCATAAAGGCTGTGATGTTTAAAAATTGAAATCCTTCGAATCTCGTGTTGATGAGTTATGCACATCACACACAAAGTAAATGGTTTTCTGTGCTAAATTCCGCTTCAAGCAAAGCTTACTACTGAATGAATGTTTTAACATTATAAATTGGATCATAATGCTGATTGATCGGTTGACCTACCAGCAAAGCCAGTGGATTAGATAATTTTTAAAACAGAAAAGGAGAACCAAATGGTACTGTTTGTGGTGGTCCACTTGGATCGGTCCACTATCTATTCGTTCCCAGTACTGCGTATCTTCCTTCGAACAAAACACTTGGACATCAAGGCGAAGGCAGCAGCTTATCAGTATTTTGTGTTCCATTGTACTGCATTAGACTTAACAAATCTGCTAATGTATTCGTGCTTGTTGATTAAAGGTTTGGACACGACTTTACGCCGTTTTGTTGGAATTTTCTTGAGAAACTACAGTGTATTTTAATAAGAACCTTGTCACGATCTTTTCCCGCGCTTTTTCCTTTGTTGACGATGTCCTTTTTTCGATTACTAGACTTTAATTAGTTAGGAAAAGAGATTGTTCTTTTTGGAACAAGTTCTCGTTTTAAATATCGCAATCATCAAGCAACTCATTCGACAGAAGTGGAAGAAAACAATCCGCCATCTTTACCACTGATATGACGATCGCGCCTGGGTACTAGTTCGCAGAACCGGAAAATCGCTTACCATCAAAGCGGCTACAATGCCCGGTTGGACCAACCGACTTTTTGTGCAAACGGTAAACACCCAGTGTATCCCTACAATTAGGCCGTGCGAGCACTACAATGGCTTTCCGCTAGCTGGCGCTGTCATACAAAGCGCGTAAACAATATGAGACATGCACGGGCTGTGCAACTTTTGTTTTAAATTTTAAAACTTTTTGAGTTTTAGCAATTCTTAATAACTTAAAAAAAATTGGCAATCTTGCTTGCGAGTCCTTCAAAAAAATCAGTATTTCGTGATATTTCCTATTTAATTCAATTCAAACTTTCGAAGTTGAATGAAATCACGGCGCAAGCTAATGTTCACGACGTATCTTAAGGTTTTTACACAGTCGTTTCTATTTGTCGTTTTGCAAAAACTGTTATTTTAAAAGCAAACTATAAAATAATGCCAGAAACAAACAAGTGTTGCTTTATGATTTTAATAATGCTCCATTTAGCCTTTGGGCTATATTTACCAGGGAGGCAAACTAATATTAGTAATTTTGAAAGTGAATGACGAAGTCTGCGTTTTTTATGAAGCATATTGTATGTCAATTTATAACCCGAGTTCAATCTTCAAAAAATGAACCTATCCACAAAACCACCTTTTAATGTGTTCAAACAAAGACTTGAACTGTTATAATTCTTGCTTCTACTATAAATACTAATAATTTTTTTTTTTTTAAATCTATTACACAGTACTTATATAAAAGTTAAAGCATACAAGCTTTCGGCTCCTTCTCGGAGGCTTGTTCACATATAAAT
>JAOCPT020500296.1:0-12345 GCA_026546935.2 Palythoa grandiflora
GTGTAGTAGTAATAGTAGTAGTAGCAGCAGCAGTAGTGGTAATAGAAGCTATGGTATGGATAATATTTTAAGTAGTAAAAGTAGTAGTAATAGTAGAATCAACAGTTGTAGAAACAGTAGTAGCGGTGGTAGTGGCAGTAGTAGAAGTAGTATTAATAGTAGTAGCAGTAGAAGTAGTAGTATTAGTAGTAGTAGTGGCAATTATTGCTTATATTATTACTGAACTTGTAGTAAGATTAATGAGAAATAATTAAATGAGAAATAACGGTGTCCAGATCACATTTGATTGTTCCTGTTTCATTTTCGACATATTGTCATGTTCAATAAAAAAAAATGTTTTCAATATCGTCAAAAACAAATTCTAAACCAAACGAAATGTAATGCTTTATAAGACTTCTAGAAATGTCGTCTAATATCAAGAGACAAGACCTTTCTAAAGCTCACCTCCGCGGCCGTAGGAGCTGTGACAATAACATCAGTGCTTGTCTGTTCTACTTCAGCCCCTAGAGTAGTTGCAACATCAGTTACTAAATTAAGGTTGTGGTAACTTTGATAGAAAATCTGATTCTCGCTTGAAACAGCTTGTTCGGTAGGCTGCACAAACAAGGGTATAAATGCCGTGGGCGCCGCCATCTTGGATTTTGGTTCAAACAAATTTTGCACTCGAAACCAGTTCCCTAGGTAAAAGGCTGAAGAAAGGGTCTGGGACTGTTAAAGATGGCGGTTGGACGTTGTTTTTTTGTTCTTCGTTATGTGTTTGGGTCTCAGGCCAGAATCAGATTATTTACCAACCTTTGAAAAATGTCGAAGTGGTGGGTGACATTGTAAGTGATTCTCCCATTGAAGAAGAGACCAGCAATGTTGCAATGGAGGTAAATAAGAATTGATTATGATCATGAGCCGTCAGGCTACAATCGATATTGTACCGGGTATACGGAGCCCCAGTGGAAGTTAAGAAAAACGTTAAGAAATGTAATTCAGATATTGGAAGACTGGTCAATTCAGTATGCTTTTTAGATAGAAACGTAACTTTTAATACCGCGGCGCGGGTCAGCCCTAAACTTAAACTTTATATCTGAATACAATTTTCAACATCTGTGACAGAACTGTAGTTTCTAAATATTAAACTAGGTATTTTATATAACGAAGAGTTCCATCAACATGTTAGAGACCAGTATGGCAGTAAGTCTCTTTTATTTTGCTTAGAACAGGCAAGTTTTGAAACTCACGAATGTAGTGGACGTTAAGGGGATTAGGATGGCCGGGGTCCGGAGGGGAGGAGGGGGATTTAACCCCTTTACGGCTTTTATAAATGGACGTTAAGCGGTACCAGATCGATTTCACGCAGTCACGGCTCGCAATATTGTTTTATGCTTGCTATTTTCAGTTCATGTTACCTCAGTATCATTAATTATTTTTCATTATCTTAAATCGAACCGCCCTTGACAAATTTTTGCTCCCTACCAGGTTTTATAAGCCAAAGTGTTTGTTAACTTGATGCATCGAGCACCAGGAGTTGGATGGTAGGTATAATGCACCCCAGGAAAATTTTTGATATTGGGGCTTCGAAAATGTCCAACTCATATGCATTATCATGAAGTAATATAGCCTTATTTTGAAAAGAAATCGAGACGTCGGGGGTGAAAAAAATTCCTGGGACACGAAGGGGGAATAAGGTCAACATTTTGGCAACAGTTGGTAGAACATCTGGAGAAATGAAAGGAGTTTAAAGTGTTGATAGATTGCACTTGATTTTTATGTGGGCGTTTAATCTAAATCTGATCGAGTATTCTTGATTTTTTCGTTGTTTTTATGTCGTTTTTGATCGAAATCACGACAGTCAGAAAGGAATAAACAGAATTTCAACAAAAACCCAGACAAAATGAGGGGTATGGCGTCTTCAAATACCAGAAATGTTGTCATCAAAGTATCGTGTTTCTATGAGATTAAGCCCATCCTCACGAGCAGCTCACAAGCTTGTCACGCAGATTCCAACGAGCCCGGCTGTATGTTCCTAAATTGTCGTTATATTTTGACATATTTCAGGGTTCACACAGGTCATGGGAAACCTGGAAAATTATGGAATTTTAGGATTTTATTTTACAGGCGGGGAAAGTCATGGAATTTTCAGTTATATCCACACTGGACACTGACAGTTTGGGTTGTGCGAAAATAACACAAACAATAAAAAAAACCTTGTTCATTTATACAGATATCTGAAAGTAACAGTTGTTTTTTCCTTAATATTGGCTAACTTGTCATGGAAAGATTAATTGAGGGTTGTTTTGGTGTATTGAGGCAAAGAAATGAATGGCCCAAGGTCATCAAATATTGTGAAAGATCGCGGTAAAAGTGATGGAATTTCAAAACTTTAAAGAGTACTCGAACCCTGTCTTATTGGCTTAGTTACGGTGGGTTTTCCATTGCTGCGAGTGAGACGCCTGATGGCCGCTTACAAGCTTATCAACCCGTACTCCAACGAGGGCTATCATGTTTTCTCCTAAATTCTTCTTACTTTGCCATCTGCATAGAGAAAAGCTGCGATTTCCGGATCAAGCTCGTGTATTGTGTAAATAACAAACTGAGAATCCCCAAATAACCGTTAGGAAATTTGCCCCAATAGAGAAACTGTCTCTTGATTTGATTCCGTTCCCACAGCAATAAAACTGATATAAAAATCATTTCCATTTAGGAAATAAACCAATTTAACTAAAAATAAAATGCTAAATGCTTCTATAGTAACCGGTGTGCTTTTCTGCTTTGATTCACCGAAAACTACATTTTTGCGGGTTGCACATGACTTAAAAATTCTATTGAGAATTCTCAATAGAATTCGGGGTGTATCGCTTGCAAACAAAAAGGATTTAAGGTTTCTGTACCAAATCCAATTTACAAACTCAAATGAGATAACTAAGTCTCGGCGAGTGACAGATTTCGGCTAAAAAAGAAACATTTCTTTGGCTTTGACCACCTCCCTGACATGACATGATACGACTTTCACGTACATGAAATTAATTCCAAAGATTAAAAGATAAAACTAAGTGTTGACATACGCTTTATGAAATTGCGGTAGTTTGCCTTGCAGTTAAATCAACAACTCTGAAGCATACCCAAAATGACTCTTTTATCAATTTATTTTTACCGAACATTTTGGTACGGCATAAGCGTTTGGAAAACTCCTGTTGCGATAATAGCCCTGTAATTGACTCTTCTACATTTTGTGTAATATTTTTTTATAATAGTGATGAACCAGCTGAGGCATTGTTAGAAGTAATAAATAAAATGAGTCATTTAAAATCTCGTCAATACCGATTTTTAGTTACAGTAATTATCACAAATGGTTATAAACTAAAAAAGATTTAACAGTCGTTTTTCTGAGTTCACACTCATAGATTTTTCGATCGTTCGGTTTTTAGCCATTCTCAGTTTTGTTTCATGTCGCTTTTTCGCCTAGCTTCTTTCGGTCAGCGAAATTGCGTGCGCCGTACAATTAGATAAAAACGAAACTAACGAGCTAATAACAGAACTAAATTCACTTCTGTTTATCTTAGCAAAACCTTATCTTGCCTGCCTTTATCTTTTTGCTATTGGAAAACTATTTCCGGTAGCTCTTCTTGACATCTGACAGCAAAATAAATTCTCTTTCGTAGAACGCAGAGGTACCATAGATGGCAGTAGGTTAGTTTATTGTTGGAACATTACCCGTAAGGAATTTTCAAACAACAATTTCAATTTTTAAATAAAATCTTAACAAGAGTGAAGCCGACGTTAATCTGCATTTTTACGTCTTTTAAATTAAAAGTATTGAATTTTTAAATACTTCATAATTCAATATGAGCTTGTATTTGTCACCTCTGCAACGGCCAAGGCGAAGATTTTGCGTTGAGTTTGTAATCTATATTAAAAGTCATTCCTTGATTTTAAGATAATTGGATAAAAGAACTCAACTGGCATTGAAATGATCTAGGGAACTATCTATATATTACTAAGAGTTAATATCAAGTTTAGCTTATATAAATTTTTTACCGCCGTTAGAAAGTGAAGATACTAAAGTTGGGTTGTTTGTCTAAATGCTTAATATGAAGAATACAGGTCTGTAGAACCGTGTAATTTCAGTTTTTCACCAATAATAATTTGAGTATAGCTTAAATTATAACTCCTGTTGCTTTTAGCTCTTTTAGGCACATTGAGTGAAAATCAGCTAAATGCGATTTTGACTTCGAGATGATTAAATATTTTCGTATTTTGGTTCATTATAGGAAGGTAATTAGCCGTAAATCAATTCGCTCAATTGCTGTAATTTATGAACGACTACTATTCAGATGATGAAATAAAAACTCCTGACATCTACACTTAATTTAGTACAAGAAAAACTCGGCAAAAAATTTGCTTCCAACAAACCGATGTTACTTTTTCATTCTTTTTTAGCTGGTAGTGGAAGTAATCGGCTTTTCGAAATCGTTGTGCTTCAGTTGTTATTGAGAAAAACGAGAAGAAGTAGAATTAATTTTCGCCGGAGTAGTGGTGAAATACCTATAAGTATATCATTAGGAATGTGTTATTTGCGGGTCGAAAGCCACAGCTTTGATCCCAAATTACTCCACAGTAAGGCATAACTCACTAGCCGTCTGGATAGTTTTGTTTTTCTTTCTTAAACTTATCCCATGGAATGCGAAGTCTAAGAGATACACTTTGACTGCTTTTTGTAGCTATTCATATAATTATATCAGTTTTACGAAATAAAGGACAAGATTCAAATTAAAGAAGTAAGAAAATTGCTGAAAAATAAAACATTGTGTATTTAAATTATTTGTCTTTAAATTATTGATACTAATACGACGGCAGTTCAATTCTACACCTCGGTTGTTTGAATGGTTCAAGGATTTTAGTTTTGAATGATCATGCTTGTTTTTAAAAGAATTTGTTATTGCCCATTGGTACAGCGCCGACAACTACGCTCTATCGAGTTTTCGAGACGACCTATTTTTGATTTTGTAATTATTATTTTGTGCGGTAGAAACTGTTTCAACTAAAAGCTTTTAGAATATCGTTCAATTGTTTACAAAATTATGCCTTACTGTAAATCAAAGCCGAGAATGGCGGCCTTTGTTCGAGTGAAGAATGAGATGTAATCATGTGACCATGAATATATAAGCTGCCCGCTCTTGCCCTCAAAGCAAAACAAACATAAATTCAAATAAGTGCGAAGCCGGCGCATGCGATACCCTGATAAATCGTATACTCGAGTGGTATTAACTGAACAATATTATGAATCGGATTTCGGTCTATATCAGTCAATTTAACAATCAATGGTCAGCGTGTCAAATACAATTTACAAAATTTTATTTTGAGTAAGCGATTCGAAATCAATTTCAAGCTGAAAGTGAAATGGTCGAGTGCGCTTCACAACGGAAATCGAAGCGTGGCGCACAGTTGCGGAAGAATAATTTCCCAATTTTTACAGTTGTTCCAATGACACGGTTTATATTTCTGTTATTTCTGGGACTCTCCATCCCTGGTAGGTAACACTCCTTTACCAATACAATACATGTATTTTTAAAAACGTGATAGATTTAATAAGTTGATTTTAACTCGCTGTACGTCTTTTACAGGTATGGCTGTAGGTGTGAATTTCACTTCGAAGCCGGATGACAAGGAAATTTATGTCGGTGATGGGAAGAAGTCGGTAACTTTCAAATGGACCTACTTTGTGAAAGCAAAAACTAATCTGAAATTTATTCAATTTGGCTATCGTGGAGAAAATGGCGCTTACGAAAGCGTGGTAGTAAAACAGTTTCGAAATAGTTCGGTGCACCTAGTGCTTAAAAGTCAAGACGAAGTCTCAAGAAAAGATAGAATAGAAACAGATAACAATAGCAAAGCGGAGTTCACTTTTAAAAACCTTCAGCTTGAAGACAGTGGAGAATATTTCTGCGGAATAAAAGTTAAAGGCCGTGGAACACAACACTCGCTTGTAAAGCTCCTTGTCACCGGTAAGTACTCGACTGAGATTCACAACCTTATATTTTGTTTTGCAAATTAAAGGGATATTTTTTCTTCGCGTTTGCCAATGTCCAGGACAAATCTATTTTTTGTTACAGATCCAACTGATATATTAGGTTTTCAAGCATTAGTTTGCCAGTATTTAAAGAAAAGTAGATAGCCTATGTAAACTTTTTACGATGCAATTGTAACGCAGAGTGAGTACATTGCTGCCAAAAAGTGATAAACTGTCTTATTGCTTTTTTATCTCGTGATGTACGGATAAATTTCAAAATATCGACATATTAGGATAGAGTTAGAAAATAATGAATTCACCCTTCTGCGAAATCGTGCTGTTTATCGCGTGGAACTTTTTGTTAGAATGAGCTGAAGTTAACTTTAGAGCGATTTTTCATTGAATAAAAATAAATATGATAGAACCAGACGAATCTCATTAAAGCCTTTTTCGAATTTCCAAGCTGTTTCGAGTCTTCACTTCGTCTTCAGAGTATATGATGATAAATTCATGCGTTCACAGAAACCTAAATTCTCCCTTCACTAATAAATGTAATTTGAAAGGGAAAAATAATAGCGTCAGAGAAGAGAAAGGTTTTCGTTCAAATTCAGTATGAATTTGTATTTACAGCAGGTTGTTTCCTGTTTTCTTGTCACAGCTGTAGAATTAAGATTGTGTTCATCGGGGTTTTATTTTGATCGAAGGGAAAGCTAGTTTGTTGAATAGCGTGTTTAAAGCCTAGCTACAGAGCCAAAAATATAGATGATAAAATCTAGAATTTGAAATGTGTTTGTGGTTTATTGTTACTGAGTTATAGGAGCACGTGTTGTAAAATAAAAATTGAATGAACACAGACAAAGGAAATGTGTGCTCAGTGAAGCATATCCAGTCAAAGTGAAATTCATTTCGCTTAAGTGTTATAAAGTTAAAACCCTTTGTCATTCAGTAGAGGGTGTGACCACAAACAAACTGTTAAAACGTGATAATAAATTTCGCGATCCTATTGGATCAGAGTAGAGCAATATTTTCAGAAACCAGATATTTAAGCTATTTTGGCGTTTTTATTTTAATTACAAAATACGTGATATTTTGAAGAAATCTATCACAATATTATTTCGTTTTATGTTGAATGCACCACCTGTTTCGAATTTTCGGGAAAAAAGACAGTTTGTCATCGTTTGTCACCACTTTATTTTGAAGACAGTATGATCATGGACTGGCTGATTGTTAAAATACTTGTGCTGATTGTCACGTACTTGTGCTTCGTTAACTTTCAAGGCTTTCCGTCGCCGTTGACCTAGCGTGACTTTGCCAATGTGGTAGTTCGAACCAAAGGTAGCGGAATTCTGTACTCGATAATGAAATTGAATAAACATTTTTAAGATTAAGAAAACAAAAAAAAATTGTTTAACTTCGCACTATCAGTATCAGTTTCATGCACTTAAAACAATAATGAATACGCTATCGAAAGCCGGAATAGATAAAAAAAAAATTAAAAAAAACGAAAGACTGGAAGTGGACACCAAATTTTGCGAAGATATAAGTGCAATTTCACATGCGCACGTCTTTGCATATTTCATCACAGCTATTTTTGCACTTCCATTTAGTCAGGTGGCTAAAATACAATGTGCGAGCACCTTATCCCGCTGTTGATGTAAATACCTGTGTTTCATAATGATTTCTCCAAGCAATTATTTTATACTGGCCAAATCCAAAAAGTAATTTCGTTGGAAAAGCGTCCTTAGCTTTATTGGAATTTTTAGCAAAATTATATGTTCGGTTATACTTTATGTAAAATTACATTTTCGCCTTTTTGTATTTACATTTTAGGTCCAAAACTATATGAATAATTTATTAATATCATTGCTACAGCTGTAATGTGTTACTTTGTTGATAAATTGCTTTTTTACTTGCGCCAATTTTGTGAGTCGATGACGTTTTATTACTTCTGCTATTGCCGTTTTTACTAACAGTTACAATTTAAAAAGCTATTTGTAAAATTAAAATCATTCTCGTTAGTTGATGTCAATTTATCATAACATTATTATTTTGACAGTGCGGAAGGGACGGTCTCTCGCCTAGCATGATTATAAATATAATACTTAGTCTCTTATTATCATGTCATAAAATATTAAAGTTGCACTGATGAAGTGTTGCATGAATCTAAAGAAAACCATTCTAATCCCCTAAACATCAAATGAAATTACTTTTAAAATGCTTTTCAGTGATGAGTAGGTGTTAACTTTGAGTTTTTACTATGACTTGAGATGTAATAAAAGGTCTTAATTCATATCTCTGACTAAATGTTAAATAACTAATTATGGCTCGCGCTGAATGCGTGCCAACGATTAAATTCGAATGGAAACCAGATGATATGCTAATCCATGGCCTCAATGTTTTCCCCATACAGCCCTTTTGGGAAATAAGGTTTTTTGTTGAAGCTGAACTTTCTTTTGTGTCGTTTCATTATCATAGGCAAGTCGTTTGGTTGAAGCAAAAAAAGAGTTCGATAATACCATACGTTTAGTCAGACATAGCTAATAATTGTCTCAGTTTTAGAAAAACTCTTAAAATATTTTTAATATAATCATACGAATGTGGTGTACCCGCCTTGTTATAAGAACAACATTTTTAAGTAATGGTCCGAGTAAGAACTAGGGTACCTTCCTTTGTTCTACGGCATTTCGCTTTTCCCACACCAGAAAGCTTAGATTTTCTTACAGAGAATACATCAATCTGTGTACAACATGGTTTCAAAGTAAAATACAATGAAACTATATTTTAAAGCAATGTTTGGTTTATGCTATAATAATTTATCCAATCATAAAACTCCCAAACAAAAGCCAAGAAAACCTTTTGCTTTTCGATGTTCCCCACGTGGAATTTTTCTTAAATTTAAAAACAAAAGTAGAAGGGAATGGATGAGTGAGCTAGGAAGAAAGAAATTAGCTTACTAATGAAGATATGATCGATTTTTAAAGCTTAGCCAATGAGATTAACGGTTTGACAATATTGCAATTAGCACCTTTCTGCATTCCATTGCCGTTTACCTGCCTAGTTATTTCTCGGATCGTTACTTAAGCATAAAAAACTGGCCCTTGCATAGCAGATTAAGTTCCCTTCTGTGCACCTCATCAGTTGACATCTACCAATGTCTATATTACCAAGTATTTGCTCATTTGTTCATTAATATAATAAGTCATTTGTTAATTAATTTAACATTTGTTAATTAATATAACAGGTGTTAATTAATATAACAGGCTCATTTGTTAATTAATATAACAGGTGGGGGTCACGTGACCACAGCTATGGTAAATCAGTCAACTGCTACAAAATGGAATCCAGAATTGGAAAGAGCAGGTTGACATTTTTTAGTAAAATAGCAAAGTTCCAACTATTGAGATCAAATATGTGAAAACTGGCAAGCAACAGAAAATAGGATATTTTCTAAGGATTTGTGCGAGTCTTGCTCACCAGTACCATTTTCACAAACATAATTGGATTTAATATTTGCTGTCAGTTTTGAAACAATGCATTGTAACTAATGTTAACCTGCTCTTCCATTTCTGAACATCATTTTATAATAGCTGATATTGTGGTCATGTGATCAAGTATTACATCCCAAAGCATTTTCGTAATCTGGGCACTTTATCAAGATCACAAAACGGGAAATAGAGAATAAAAACCTACATTAAATTCACTACCAGTTACATGTAGACACTTGAGCAACTTCAAAAGTTGAGTTGTCTTTAAACTAATGTTGTACAGTAGTCTCAGCTGATTTGCATTTAATTATGAAGCCAAAGTTTTGGTACAGATTCACTAGTTGAGCGTAAATGAAACTTTGCATGGTTTCGAATGAAAATTTTGATGAATATTTTGAATATATTACACCAGTGGAATTTTATTTAAATGAGACTATTTATTTCAATCTCCTTTTATAGTTGGTCCAGGTTTCATTCAAGACAATAACTTATTAAACTTATAATTACATTATTTTATTTACTTAAAGCCAGTTGACTTAAACATATAAATAAATATCCGAGACATGAGGCAAATCACTGTCTGAATTTGTTGGACTCAGAATAAATTAGTGAAGATCTAGCACCCGTTTCATCACTATAAATTATAAAAATCCTTGTTGTGCTCTTTCTCCTACTGTTCGGTGCCAAATACACGAAGGGGGATGGGAGGGAAGGAAACTGACGAAACTCAAGCTAAAAGCGAAAAGGTTGAAAAAATTTAAGATACCAAGAGGCAAGAATTGCTTGCTGACAGCGTTTTCACTGACTTTACATCGATGGAAATGAAAAAGCATTAGCCTGTCCTTGGTTAATAAATACTTTACAAGTATGGAAATCGTAAATGTGGCCACTACCAACTGCAGCACTGGACTGGATATTGAAAGGCTGAAGGGGAACTCGACTTTTCCACTCTCTAATCTGGACTTGATTGCCGTCAATGTTGCTCAGTTGTCGCCGCTGAGCAAATCGGCATCACTTTAAACCTGGGGTATTATAAAACGTAAACAACTTGTGTTCAAGTACGTTTTCATTTACCATTGCGTGGTCAGTTACAATCGCTTCGTTTGGGTTTTCTGCTACATGGGGAGGGACGCCATTTTGAAACCGTTGCCATAGTAATTTTGTAAATTCACATGTGAAATTTTGAAATTACGAATGAAATTTCGCGTCAAAATTAAGGAGTAATTTGTCACCCATGGTATTATATATCTAACAGTTTTATCATTCAACTTCGTAGTTATCTTATTTTAAGTTCGACCCCACAAGCTTCTAGCTTTAACTCCTATCGTGTTGAGATAAACGTTTATCGTATCGTATCGTAGCCTCTGTTTCTACCTGTTGAAATTTAAATAATACTTTGTTTGAAATGCCAAAAATTTGGTATTTGTAGTTGAAATTAGGATTTTGTTAAAAGAATGTACAAGTGCCCTATTCTCTGTCCCATCGCGATAATGATTGTTAAGAATGTCGTAACAATTACCCAATTACCTTAATGATTGTCATTCCATGTGCTAAAACTGCAAATTAATGTCAACTGATTTTCCATTCCTGCAGTTCAATATTCAATTGATTTTAACGATGCGAATATTCATAGTTGAAAGTCTATTTTCTCACTCGAGTGCCCAAAGGTACAACTGAAAAAAACCGTATCGAAAGTTGATGAATATACAAAACTCGTAAATGAATGTGCTTTGCGTCCAAATAAATGCCGTTTGGTACAAGTGAATGTATATTTTTGCTTTATTGACTGACATTTGAAGCAAATGAGTGCGTACATTCTCGTAATGAACAGCTAAAGGTGTATTACCCCTTAAATTATGAAGAGCAGAAATCAGGTAAGATTCAAAACCAGAGATAAAGGGAGTAGGAGGGATTGCTTACTTTTATTGTTTGCTATTTCTACAAATGGTGCTAGAATAGTTTTCATTTGTTGGTAGTTTACACTGCAAGTAAGCCTTATCTTACAAACTTCGATAACAAACATCGAATTATGCTTCTAAATCACAACCTTAAAGCAGATGTTTTTCAAAAAGTGAATACAAAGCTGAAGACATATAAAATTATATTATATTAACATCATATATCACACATTTGCTTTATAGCAAAACTACTATGTAGTATCAGGATGATGAAATTTGATCTGAAGAAAACAACACAGCACAAGCGCATTGTTTGTTAATTGAAAAGAATGATGATAACACCGTAAACAATCACGTGAGATGATGAATATCGAGGTCATCATCATCAAAGTCATCATCATCAAAAGTGAAGGCAGTGACTGCGGACCTGTGTTGGTCTGTTCTCGTGCCAGGAGTCAACGTCCTTGGTCGAGCTACCGGTAGGGTCTGGGACCGAGTTGGTGTATCTAACAAAATAATAAAAACATAACTGTCAATACTGAAATTTGTGCAATTGTTTAACTGGTAAAATTTACATCAAAGCGCTTACTGGAATAAGTGACGTTGCGACAATTTCATATGCCTGGTCAATCTCGCGAGCTTCAGGATTGGACCGTCTCAAACGTGCAATTGCGTCTGGATCACCCACAAATGTAATGACCGCCAATGTAATAACCGCCAATGTAATACTAACCACATACGTAATCATTTTAACCACAGATATAATACAATTCTAACCACAAATGCAATAAAACATAAATGTAATAACATTCAACCACAAATGTAGTAAAAGGTAAATCTTTAATGATAGTCAATGAAATTTTTTGAAAAGGTGAGGTAATTACCAGAGACTGTTGACTACTAATTGCTTCAAACTTGTGTGGCAGATCTTGGACCATGAGGGAGGGAAGGGGGGGGGGGGGGG
>JAOCPT020500405.1:0-12341 GCA_026546935.2 Palythoa grandiflora
ATTAAGGTATCATGTCTAGAATCAAAGTCATTTGGGCAGTATATCACAAGCTTATCAATAGATTAAAACCCTATCTAAGAGCCGCAATGCATGAATCGCACAAAATCTTCGATACACCGAAACACGAACAATGTCGCTTTCTCTTTTATTTAAACATAGTTTTTACCCAACATTAGTGGTAGAAAAACGATTGACATAACCTACACCTGCGCATTTCAACTTTTTCTACCGAACAAAGCAATTCCTTGAATGTTGATTCAAAAATAAAAGGAATGAGGAATGTTGTAAAACGCCTGTTAATTAATTATCGCTAATTGATAACACCCGGCTGTGTCAAGTTGTGTTAAAACTGGCGCCACGCTGTGCTAAGAAGTCCTTTTGGGGGTGACTATGTTTGCAAAACGAACCCAAAGAATATCTTGATATAAATAGGTTGATATATTTTGCAGATGCGAGTTTGCGCCGAGTCGAATGTGTGGCCGGAGTGATGTGTTAATGTTTAGCGACACTCCTGTGAGGACAATAACACGTCAATTAGCAAACTGCCTGGTACAGGATCGCATATATGTTTTTTGTTATCACTCTAGGGCATTACGGAAGTTGCTGCTGACGTGTAGGATGACAATTAACCAGAAACGCGCGATCTCTTGGCTTTGTCACTTACACTTTATCAAATGGAACATCTATTAATTTGACAAATAGCCAATCATATGGCGGTATCTAAATTGCACTCATTAGTTGCTAATTTCAACACAGTGCTATTTCAGTTGTGGCGCATTGGTCGTACGGTTTCAAAGGCTTAGATAGAGCTGCAGGAGCAAGAGGTCGGTCATAAACTTACAACCTTTCTCGCGGAAAGATCTCCTGATTGTGTTGAAGAGAATAACAGAGATGCAGCACTGCGAATGGACGCGCGCAGTTCCCGGCTATCCTACATACAACTCGTCGCCATTTTTTATCGATGATATTCTGAACTCAAGTCCTGCAAGACCGCAGCCAACGCTTTGCACTTCGACCATCTGCGAAACTCCCAAACCACATTGTCTTTCACCTCCATTCCATCTGCCTGCACCGAGAAATTTCAGCAGTATTCCCAGTCCGTTTAGTTCGTACCCACGAGGAACAATTGCTTTACAAGCACCTTCCATACCAAGCGTTTATGAAGCATACAATGACCACAGTAAGTTCAAAACCCTACCATACTTTGGTACTAAGAGTTTCCTTCTTTATTTCATCTCTTGGTGCGATTATGAATCGAATTATTTTTAAGACTAAACATTAGATTATGTTCTGTATTCACACAAGATTTACAGAATTTAATGCTAAGAGGCTTTTTCCAATGTTTGAATGTCTTTGTCTAAACTTTTTGGATGTGACGTTTACCGCAAAATGTTTGGGTGCTGTGAAGTAAGTGTGAAGTTTGATTAGCCAGCGAGCTCAGAAAACTGCTTTGAGTAGGAAAGAAAGTGTGTAAAATCCCCTAATCCATTTTCCCCTTTGGATGTAAAATTAGCGGGAGTTGTTGGAGTATAATACCAGGTGCAAGTCTCTATCAATGTCTTAGCTCTGCAACAACAGCTTCATAAGTTTACCATGTCGACTGATTAATACCACATCAACTGGGAACACTGAATCGTACGAAAACCTCGGATTCATTGCATGGAAACTTGAAAAATATATTTAACATCTTAGTTTTGTGGTTTTTTAGTCTAAATAAAATAATTTGCACGCCTCCCAACGGAAGCACGTCCCAAGCTTTGCACCTTAGTTACCGACATCATATTCGTCTTTACTTTGCCTTTCCTTTCCAAGTTGAAAAACCAAAAATAAACATTCTTTTGCATTATCTTTAAGGTGCTTGGAATCTCTTTCTCCCTAAGCCACAAAAGAAGAAAGGAGGACAAGTCCGGTTCTCCAACGAGCAAACCATGGAGCTGGAAAAGATTTTCGAGAACCAAAAATACTTATCACCACCTGAGCGTAAACAGCTGTCCAAGGTTCTCGGCCTCACCGAACGGCAAGTGAAAACTTGGTTTCAAAACCGCAGAGCAAAATGGAGAAGGTTTAAACAGGAAACGCAAGGCGAGAAATCAGAGAGAATAGAAGACGATTCATCGAGGAAATCACCAGAGTTAAGCAGAAAAGACTCGGCAATTTCTACGACACAAGATTGCACCATTTTACGGCGAGGACACGAAGTTGCTAAGTCAACTTTATATCAGTGAAGACCTGACAATTTCCACTGCGTATATAGAATAACTCTTAATGAATCTATGTTGTATATAAAGAGTGAAAAACATCACAGACCATACGTGATCTAATTAAGAAAGACAATTTCAGTCGTATTTCGTGTGAACATAAGAAACAGAATTCAAATAATGACAAATTCTGGACATGGATGCTAAACTATCAAGGAATCGAATTATTTGCCGAGAGCTGAATTTTTCAGGCACGAACGCAAAGTCTAAGATTCTTTAATTTTACACAGTAACCGTTTACTGTAAGTTTAAGGAACTCAATTAGGAGAGAAAAGAAACAGATTACTTATAATTGTTGACTGCTAGATTGTTTGAAAATCTCCGCGAGGTCAATGAGATACATTTAATCGGCCCGACTAAACTAATCATCATCTACGAAGCGCTGTGTGCGAGACTGGTATAGTGTCCTGCGTTATATAACTGTAACAAATAATATTGCTTTGTATATTCAGCCGCAAACTGCGCTCATAATCTAAACATTATCTATGTATTGTGTTGTTATCTCAAGTTAATTTTCATTTCTTGGTTTAACTGTTATGCGATTGTACATAATCATTCCCTTAAGATTTCTAGTGTAATTTTCCCTTGTAAGTTTATCCATTTAGACCTTTGTATTGTGCACTGTTTGAGACGTCCATTTGATTTCCAATTAATGACTTTAGTAAAAAATAAACTGTGACAAACAACAGTCAACGGTCCGGGATTTTCTTTATTTTTTAATCCGAAACTAGCTCAAAACTTCATGAATGATTTATCTGCTGGTGGATATTGCAAAATAATTCCCGGTTGGAAATGTTTTCTCGCTGCGGCTTAGTTGAGATTCCTCGGATATTTTCGACTAGATCAGTTGATGTGAAGGGTCTAATGACAAAGAGATAATTACTTGGGCTGATCTTTGACATATGCTATGAGAGAGATTGACACGCTCTTCCCCCCAATTGCGGGTTACACGTCGCTTATTACATTTTTAATTGCTCAATCGGCAGTTGCATACTCATTACTTTTCTTTAGAGTGCATACAATTAATCTAAGAACAACTTAGAAGCGCAGAACAACTGACTCCAGAAGGCTCGCACAATTGTTTGTGTACACTGTCCAGGTTTTGTTCAAGTATCGAGACGAGAAGCCTCGCCTACGTTGGCTGGGACCATTACCAAGAGCTTAATTGCTACTGTGTCAGTTGAAGAAAATTATTTGTTTATATAATGGCGACAATCTGACTCGTAGAGCGATTTGTGCACACACAAACTTGCGTCTTTGATGGTCGTTTCGGTCCTTTTTCAAGGTTTTATTCAGATTGATGATATTTTTATTGACTTCAAAACTGATTTATTGAGGTAACTTTTTATTTGTAAAGGTGTGAACCGATGGACCGCAATAAAAACAGAACAAAACATGCTATTCATTTGGTTACAAAGGAGTGTTTTAGACCCAACCTGTGAAATGCCTAGATGTTCTTTGTTTATAGTTTATAGAAGCTTGCAATTGCTAATCATTGCTGATTTAGTTAATGAATGTGTTTGAAAGCTTCGTGGGAGAGTTAACATGGCTGCGCCAAAAATATAAAGAAGTCAGTACAATCCACAAAAATACAACAGTTCCCTTTCTGGCTTGTTTTTCTTTTCGTTACTGCCAATCAATCATCCCATATACACTAAAGCATACTTTTATGATTATTACAAACAATCTTTTTCTCGTCAGAATCAAAATTGAATGCAAAGAATGAGATATTTGTTGATCATTACAATTAGACGATGAATCAAGTGTGTATAGTAAAATGAAAGTATCATTTAAACTGCGCACCTATTGACTAGAAAGAGCTCTAATCAAATGCATTCACTAATGAATGTGCAAAGTTAGGCATTAATTTAGGAAATTACTTTTCAGTCTAACAAAACAAACAGGATAATCCTGTTCATGACATAGCACTGAGATCCGACTTTTCAGCGTAAATTCATAAATCTTTTAAGACCTTTTTAGTTCGTTTATTACTTAAAATGATACAGTTTGACCAAGTAAAGAATTCTTTTGACAAAGAAGGCAAGTTAAAAGTGAGAACGTTAGAATCTAAAAGATAAGATGTCCACACGATTCCCAAGCTGTTGGCGCGCTGGCGTGTTGGGTGGCAAATTTTGGCACTTTCTTTTTCAAACTGCCTGTGTTTATGTATGGAAACTCTTTCCGGCTCTGATCGCTCATAATTTGACAGCAATTATATACCAGGTGTTTGCTTCTAATAGAATGTAAAATTCTCGAAGAGTTCTAAGATATAGCGCACACTGCTTCGTCTAGAAATGGGTCACCTTTTGCTATGTAGAAATAAATTAACTGCACAACAGTCAGGGTATGTAAATTATACCAGACAAATTTGATAACAAACAGCTTTATTGATGTTAACAGAAGATATACGACTTCAAAGATAAAGCTTAACACAAATATAAAAGTAATATCGTCAAACAATTAGAGAACGATGTTGTGAAAGTTAAAATATTGCATCTGAACTAACATGACAGGGTTTATGTACGATTTTTTCGCTGTCTGTCAAATGCGACAAAGTCAAATGTGCTTGCTACAAATACATCTGTAGCTTTAATGAAATTACATCCAGCGATTTCTGGTTACCAGGCAATTCACTAATGCCCAGATTGTTTTTCACAGATATTATTCCGAAATTTAAACAACTTGCTTTATTTCTACAATCAGTAACTGAAAAACATTGGTCTTACGGCGTACGAATCTGCTACTTCCTTTGGATCATACAAATTCCTGCTCTCTGAGTTTGATGGATTTTACGGACAAGAGGTTTCTCTTTTGAGTCCAGAAAACTGATATTTAAGATGTACAGGCTTACTCCTTTAAGCAATGATCAGTGAAACTAGATGATCCGGAGATGCTAATCCACCAGGTAAACAGAGCGCAATTAATTTTGATATTTTATGTTCACTGAATATCTTTTTAAAAGCTTCTAAGTAATACTCAATACCCAGTTGTCTAGTCAACCAGCCTTACTTGTTATTATTCAACAATTGTGAACGTGAAAGTGACTTTTATCTGCTTCTAAATCATACCAAATTATTACTTTTATCTGAAGGTATACGCTTCACATCTTATATAAAAAAATATAATTTCGTAGCTTATGAAAACCCTTAGGAAGCTTTTAGTAGGGTTAGCAAGTGGTAGTTCTTTACATTTATTTGTGCCAAATGATTCATGAAAATCCAGGAAAACTAGTCTACAACACTTACTTTAAATAAACTAATAACAACACAATACATAAAAACAATATATAGGCTGTATGGATTGTCTATATTCACTATAGGATGATATTTGAACGTTTTGCTTAGAAAACCCTCTTTGACAACGTTATAAAATATTCTATTATGGGAAAAAACGGGTTACTGTTACTGTTAGTAAAATTACTTTTCTTTTTTATCTTTCCTGGAATAAAAAAAGAAAGGATTATCTCAAGGTATATAATTAATCGCACTGACAAAAAAACCCGAATTGCTTGTACTTTCTCTTTCTGAAGATTTCCCCTGGATATCCTGTTCCTGTATCGATTTTTAATTTCGGATTCCCATTTATTTCTTTAATAGACTTTCAAAGGATTAAAATTGGTAAATACTAGCAAATACACTCACAGTTTGCATGGCAAGTACAGTTTGAGAATTTGGTTCCAGCAAGAATTTAAGTTGAATTTAAGTCTTAGAAAAACATGACTTCTCCACATACAAATTGTTGCATTGCTTCCAACAAGTGAAAAGAATGTTACCTTTATCATTGTGCATCAAACATTTGCTGCATTAGGCACTAACCAAAAATCTATGTTGATTTATAACACAATGTAGTTTCTTAAGAAAACTAAAATTTAACTGCCTTATGCACTAAATATAAAATTTTAAATACTGACTAAAACCTTTAAATTCTCGTCTGAAAAGTAACTATAAAGACAAGAGTTAAATTCTAAAAAGTGTCAAAATGAATCATATACTAGTACGTTAAATGAAAAACGAAGTACGTTTCTTGATCTAATCAGAAACATGGGAAAAATTCGTATGCATCATTTAGAGTCAATGGCGATTGTGTAAGCTAAATATTGATAGCATCCTCTTTTCAAAATGCTAATACAATTTTCAGTATTTGAAGGGTTGCAAGGTGCTGTTTAAGAAAATACATTTTGCCTGATTTTCTTCCAAGTAAAGATCCCGATTACAATGTCCAAAATTTTTTCTTTTAACTGGCTCCAAGCACTCACGCTTTGTACTCTCATTTTATACTTTTGCTTGTTTGACATGAATGAGCTTTTCTTCTTCGTAGCAAACGGAATAAAAACAGAACCTTTAATCGAAGAAAAATATAAGGAAATTTATCTTGACATCGGTGTTTTTTCGTAAAAAGTGAAAGGATGTTAGATTTATCAGATTTTTGGGATAGTGTCAAACCGTTTTCGGACACCGACTTAAGGACAGAATATGTTAGATCTTATGATCACTGTTAGATAATTAAATTGTCACCTATCCTTTTAGTTCTCTTTTATTTAAACTAGTCACATCTCGTTACCACCATTTTGAGAGTCTAGAATAGCATTAGATTTGCAAGATAAAATAAGGGATAATAGTTGTCTTTACCCTTTTGTTGTTGAGTTATCAAAGGCCAAACTTAAGAACATTTATCAGTTTCAGAATTGTTGAAACAGTGAACATTTACTATATTTACTCCTCAAGACGAACAAAATGAATGGTAACTTTATTCATCAGCTGGTTCAAAAGTTAGAATGAATATATACAAATCATTTCTACTCTTCAAGACGAACAAAATGAATGATTACTTTATAGGTTTCATCAGCTGGTTCAAAAGTTAGAATGAATATATACCAATCATTTCTACTCTTCAAGACGAACAAAATGAATGATTACTTTATAGGTTTCATCAGCTGGGCCAAAAGTTAGAATAAATAACACCAATCATTTCTATTCTTCAAGACTAACAGAATAAATCATTATTCTATAGGTTTCTTCAACTTTTTCAAAAGTTATAGAATGAATAACATCAATCATTTCTGTTCTTCAAGATGAACAAAATGAGTGGTTTCAACTACTGATTCAAAACGTTGAAAGAAGATTTCTTGGTTTTATGTACGTATAAAAACCGGCTGGATTAAGACGTGCATGAATAATTACTATATCTTTTTTTTACAAAATTTCTAACTTGAAAGAGCAAACCTTACAGTACTTTGTCACTACAACAAAGCCACAGATTCTAAAATCCAAGAACTGCATTCTGAGTGTAGACCGTTACAAGTTTTAAGTTTCCTTATAAGATGAGTCAGTCAGGTATATTAAATTATTTCATGATAAACTTGGGGTTCGCAAACTAAATAAATATAGTATTACTCGATAGATAATTGTAATCTAAAAACTTAACACATGTTGTTAGTTATGCCTTTGAAATAATTAGTTTTGACTAGTTCCTTAAAAGTATTAAAAGTTTCAACGTAAATCCAGATGGTTAGAGAAGGTACATGTCATCAACTTTCCTCTTGCACGGAGCGAAGGATTTGGTAATATGAACAGATGATCCGTTGCACATTATTTGTCCAACTACATTTCTAGCTACTGGGTTATGTTATAGTACATTGTGTACAGAGGTTGGTTGTGCTGCAGTAGCATAGAATGTATAAAGAAAACTAAAGAGTACATGTTCACTGTGATCCGTTTTTTGTAACCATCTTTCTTGACCTCGAGCTCAGATCATCGTCTGAAAACAAAACAAAAAAACCTTAAAGGCTGACAAAGTAAATATAAAAGGGTGTGTTGTGGAAAATGTGCTTTTGAAAACTACAAAGATTAGTTCTGGCAATGGGTGACTTGCTTTGTGGAGAAGGCAAGCAAGCGCCGGAAAGCCCTAATCAAAAGTTAATACAATAGGATGACAAACTCGTGTGAACTTAAGGGAAATGTTCCTGTATTTATAAATTTATCCGGTACAGCTTCCTATTAGAATCCACTAAAAAGATTACAGTTTTATACTTTATAAGTCGAGTTGTTTATAGCTATACGTTTTAGCTTTAATAAGCATAAGCCGGTTAGGAACAAAACCAAAGTTTAAAACTTTCAAAACTGAAATCAAAATCACTCAGTGAATTGATAAGACGTAGAATTGCTAAAGGACAGATTTACTGATATGACGCTAGTGGCACTGAGCAAGTGAACAGCAAAAAAGATCAAAGATTTACATTTTCTCAATTTTTAGTAGACATTAAAATTAATAATTAATATATACTTTAAATTTAGTCCGAGACGAACAATTGCTTCCGTCGCTAAACTTTAATAATTCATTTTTTTTGTCATGCAGTTTATATTTTTGGAACAGTATACAATGGGATAAATACTAAGTAATATTGCAAAGGGTTATTTTCTGTACCATGTGTGAATGTATGTCAAAACACTATCAGAAAACTGAAAATAGTAAGTGCATGGTAATCTTGAAAATAAGTTGGAGTTAGAAGATTTAACGATTAGTAATTATAGATTTTTACGACCATTTAAATCTTTTGGGAAAAAAAATAAACAAAACTTGACTTACAAAATTTCACGTTAGTAGAAAATGGCGAATACAGTTTTGTTGATATAGAAGTGACTCAGTTCTTCATATAGTTCATAAGATAATAACCAGAAATCCAAATATATACACAACAATTGCTTCAAAATGAGGAAGACTACGAAGGAAATTTAATGAGCCATAACTGTGCAGAAAAAGCTATTCTTTGATTGAAAGTTTACCCATGAATTTGAAAAGGCTCCAAAGTGTACCCTTGGTCTCCATTAGCGCCCTAGATGGAGGAAACGAAGGAATGCAGGGCACATTGTACCAGCGATGTAAACACTTGTAATAGACAGGTGTTCAGTGCATCACTAGTGTTTGACATGTAGAAGCCCCTCCCGCCAGCCAACTCTGCGACTAAAAGCGTCACAAACCTTGGGATTATGCAGCCATGCTAATACCTGTGTCTCACTGATCTTGCTGATACTGAATGGAGGTTATTTGTCTCATTTTCCTGTCAAATAGTGACAGGCACTTTGTGATTTAGCGATAAGAGTGTCCACAATGTGCTTCGATACGTGCCTTGTGTATCATGCAATGAAAATTGCCTTTCTTTTCTGTTCTTTTCTTTACTATAATTGCCATTAGCCGCATTGTTCCAACACGTTAACAGGAATAAAGGTGTTAAGCATTGTTTGTCAATGTGCTCTAGCTACATTTACGATACCACCTACAAAACTTGTTTTTAGCGTTGTCAATAATTTTAGTACTACTATGAAAATTTTGGAACGATTTGTTCCTTCCCCAATGTGTTAGTGAAAGAAATCCACTCGATCTAAAAGTCTCACCCTCCTCTCTGTTCTTTTGTATTCAGCCTTTTACTGGAAACTTGTACAAAGCTAAAGTATCAGTCGGTAGTTGAATCAGAATAGTGAATGGCAAAAATGCTAAACAAATTAAACAGTTCTTCATTTCTGTAATTGCAACGCAAATGAGTTAGTACATTTTCATTTTCATTTTAACACAGTTAACGGATTAGCACCAGCCACAAGGTTACAATGATTTGTAAGAGTTATTCGCGGCAGGAAATAACATTTGAGATTAAAGTTAAATTAGCTGAACTCTTACATTTATTGAAAAACAAAACAGAATATACATTTGCATTATTTAGTTATGACTTGGGGAAAAAAACAAATATTCGACTTCGTTCTGTTCGGTGCAACATTTTGTTACCATTTTACAATTGTGATTCATTTCGAGTTTTTGATTTAGTATGAATCCACTAACTGCAAACTTTTTCTGTCATTAACGACATATCAAAGTAGTTTCACAAAATGCATTTCGGATGTCCCATGCAGGATATATAGTATTAGAAGGTTTCTAATGTGAGAAACGAGAAACTATTCTAGGGGGACTGTTGTATATGGTTAAAATGTCCTTTCCTTCCGTAAAAATTAACGTAGGATATAATAAGTGGTTCGAAATACAAATTTAAACAGATAACCACGTTATATACTCTATAGTTTTTCTATTCTTTTTAACTGTTCCTACTAAAAATATAAAAAAAGGGTACGTATGTTCATAAGAAAGAATCCGTCTTTGACAGACTACGTGTGGTCTTTTCCCTAACTGCATTTTTTTGCTTCTAAAATTTATATTTCATGTGTTTATAAGTAAGCATTGGTATTAGAAGGTGATAATGAAAACTGGAAAAAAATGACACTGCGCCAAGATACGGTCATGAATTGATTTAGTAAATTTACTCGATTTCCCATAATTGGACTGAAATCATAAAACGGCGAAAAAAAAAATCTTGATGATTGTTGTCACAAATAAAAGTGTATTATCTCGTTTTTAGATTCAGAGCTAACAGTGAATAAAAATATGACCTGAATATAAAACTTTAGAGTACATCAGTATAAATTGCAGTTTTTTCATTTATTCCTGTGAGTGTCACCAACTTCAAACATATTCAGAGTAGACTATGTTATAATTGTACATGGGTGTAATTCCAAAACTGATTATTGATTATTACACTTGCTCAAAGAAAATACGGAACGTTAAATAACTGAACGGAAAATATTCTTCTTTCTAATCATTTCTAAATTCTCGGTGCGGTTAGCGGTTACTCTGATGACAACACAGGAAATTCCTTTCCTCTGTCAATAAAGGAAGCACGAAGTTCTTCCTAGCTGAGTAAATCAAATGCCTTTTCTCTGATTCATTTCCTAATAGTAATAAACTTTGTTGTGTTACAGTTCAAATAACCTAAAAATATTGAATTTCCCCAGTCAGCGGTAAGAAACGCTTTTGTACAACATTGAAGTAAACTATGTTATATATATTTATAAGAGTTTCTTCTTTGCTGTTGTAAAACTTACCCTAGCAAATGACGAGCTGTTAAACTGTGTGATGAAATACGAATTGCCTAATAAACCATTTATTGTTAATCGGCGTCTGTAAGTTGTCGGCATTGATAGGTTTGAGGCAAGCACTGGCGAAGAATCAATAATGAATCACACGAGTGGTGAATCGCATATGGCAGCTAAAAAGAAGGCAATGACGATGGTAAACATTTCGTGCGGGGAAGTAATCGATGTGTTTACGTCGTGGTGCCAGGATGGCTAGAAGAGTCTGTGTGTTCTGCTAGTATTATCACACACAGGAAATATCGATAATTGGAACAACTTCGCATAGCTAACAGGCAGGTTGAAAATACCAAGCTTTAACCACATTTTTAGCAACCCTTTTAACTTTATCAATGCTGTTCTTGAAGTAAACGTGGGATTTGCTGTGGAGGTCAGGCCTCCGGAAGTCAAGAAACAGCGAAGCTTTACGTTTGCTGACAGCTCGTAAATGCGAAAATTGGTGATAAGAAGGACAAACACTTAGAGCTTTATTTGTAACAGTTGCCACAACTAATTGGTGTAAATTGGAATGAAAATATTTTGAATCTGATCGATTATTAACCTTTATCGCGCTGAAATCATCAAACTTCACGAAGTTCTTAGTTCCCGTAATTTATCGTCGGGAAAAATTGATTTTTTTTATGAATTTAAAGCAAAATAAATGATCTTTATAACAACTTGCTCAAAGTCGAAACATCCAATTCTTGGTTTGTGTAAGTAGAATTGGCTTCAGTAGGGGAAGCGAACATAGTGATTTTACCCAGAAGTACGTCAGGGGGAGGGAGGGGGGATTAATTGCTTGGACGTTTCTCCATATAAACGTCGTGGAAAAAATTAGTTTCGGTTAAAAACCTTTTATCATTTCGGGATCATTGCAAGTGTGCTAGGGGAAGTTTATTAGTGAATATTTCAAAAATTTAAGGACAGAAGTTGAAACGAGCAGGTGCACGTTATTCAGTTTTTTAAAATTTACGTATTTTTTTTTGGACATTACCAAATATCATTTGTAAGAATCTCTGTTGAAGACCTTGGAATAAATTCATAGAAAGTACGCATTGGACACTGCAGACTTATTTTTAATTTACTGTGGTTTTCAGTGTTTTGATAGAGGGAAAGTGGGCCGGGGGGCGGG